>CAUYQV010137915.1:0-11110 GCA_963574575.1 Galagoides demidoff
AATACAGCCCAGGCCACCAAAAAACAATGACAGATGCAAACAAAAAAATAGCCAGGTTGGGCGGGGCCTTTGGCTCAAAAGTGTAGGTCGCCGGCCCCATATGCCGGTGGTGGCCAAAAACTGCAAAAAAAAAAAAAAAAAAAAAGCTGGGCATTGTGGCGGGCAACTGTAGTCCCAGCTACTAGGGAGGCTTTCTACCCAGGGGGACAGCTTGAGGCTTTGTCTCAAAAAAAACAAACAAAAAAGATAAAGTAAAATAAACACATTTCTTTTTTTTTTGAGACAGAGCCTCAAGCTATCCCCCTAGGTAGAATGCCTTGGCATCACAGCTCATAGCAACCTCCAACTCCTGGGCTCAAGCGAGTCTCCTGCCTCCACCTCCCAAGTAGCTGGGACCACAGGCGCCCGCCACAACGCCCGGCCATTTTTTGGTTGCAGCCATCATCGTTGTTTGGCGGGTCCGGGCTGGGGATTCGAACCTGCCACCTTAGGTGTACGTGGCTGGCGCCTTAGTCGATTGAGCCACAGGCACCGAGCCGAGACAGTTTTGCTCTATCACCCTGGGTACAGTGTCATAGCTGACAGCAACCTAAAACTCTTGGGTTCAAGTGATTCTCTTGCCTCACCCTTCCAAATAGCTGTGACTCAAGCTCCCACCATGATTTCTGACTAGTTTTTCTATTTTTAGTAGAGATGGGTCTGACTTTTGCTCAGGCTGGTCTTAAACTTCTGACCTCAGGCAGTCCACCTACCACAGTCTCCCAAAATGCTAGGATTACAGGTGTGAACCACCACATCCAGCCAGTGTGTTTTGAACTTTGTTTGAAAATAATTTAATTGGCTCAGCGCCTGTGGCTCAATTGGCTAAGGGGCCAGCCACGTACACCTAAGGTGGCGGGTTCGAATCCCCAGCCCGGGCCCCCGCCAAACAACAATGATGGCTGCAACCAAAAAAAAAAAAAAAAATGGCCGGGCATTGTGGCAGGCGCCTGTGGTCCCAGCTACCTGGGAGGCAGAGGCAGGAGACTCACTTGAGCCCAGGAGTTGGAGGTTGCTATGAGCTGTGATGCCATGGCACTCTACCCAGGGGGATAGCTTGAGGCTCTGTCTCAAAAAAAAAAAAAAAAAAGAAAGAAAATAATTTAATTGATGATCTTTAAAATTTTTCACAGCACACCTAAGATCCTCTGTGGCACAGCGGCACACTGGCTGGAAATCACTGCTCTAGAGTCAGGAGTATTCTAGGATAACCTCAATCACCTCTGCAGCTTGGACTGTGAGCCTCTATACCCACCCTCACCTCCAGCAAGGGGCCAGGAGAGCAGACTGCAGACTCTCACTTGAGGACCATAACCATGAGCCAGCCCTGTCATTAGAGTAGGTAAGAGCTTGTTAAAACCAGCATTTGGGTTTGATGGCCTGAATTAGACCTGGACAGGTGCGTTCCATCACTAACATGTGGAATACTTTCTTATTGGTAGAGCTGGGTGTGTCTCTGGATTTGGGGAGAACTGCCCCCAAGAGATGCAGAAAACCAAAAGGGCAAGAGGGGAGTGAGTGGAAGCACCAAGTGGAGGACGACCCAGCCAAATCACTGAACCCATTTTGGGGCATAGACCTTGGTCACCACTTTCTGTAAGGAGACAGATATGCAGCCCAGAAGTGGAGAAATCTGAAGAATTGACTGGAAGAAGTAAAGAACAAAATACCGACGTTGGAAGAAATGCAAGGATGTGCCAGCATCAGAGGTCACTAGAAAATGATGTAGTTTTAACCCAGAGGCCAAGGGGGAGCTGGAAATGAGATTTTATCACCATCCAGCTGTCAGAATTCAGGAGAAAGGGAAGCCTTGAGGTGTCTTTCTCCCTGACAAGAGAAGGGTAGGAAATGGCAGAGGCCAAATCACTTCCAGGTAAGAAGCAGCACACACCAGGGAGGCCCAGACACAGCCACCCACCGGACCAAACATGGGTAACTCTGGCCCAGCATTCAGCACAGAACAAGGTCACAGGCTAGCCCAGGGTATTGAGAGAGCATGTCTGTTGGAGACTACTGTCAAACAAACTAAAACACAAGAGCCTATGTTCTGAATGACAGAGGTTCAATTTTTCCACGCTTTGTACTTCCACTTTTTGTTAAAATGAATGTTTTTCCCAGCCTAAGCAAGAGCAAGATGCCATCTCTACTAAAAATAGAAAAAGTAGGCCAGGCTCGGTGCCTGTGGCTCAAGTGGCTAAGGCGCTAGCCACATACACCTAAGGTGGTGGGTTTGAGCCTGGGCCGGCCAAACAACAAGATTGCTACAACCAAAAAATAGTTGGGCGTTGTCATGGGTGCCTGTAGTCCCAGGTACTTGGGAGGCTGAGGCAGGAGAATCACTTGAGCCTAGGAGTTGGAGGTTGCTGTGAGCTGTGATGCCACAGCACTCTACCCAAGGCAATAGCTTGAGGCTCTGTCTCAAACAAAAAAAAAAAAGAAAAGAAAAAGTAGGCCAGGCACAGTGGCTCATACCTATAATCCTAGCACTCTGGGAGGCCGAGGCGGGTGGATTGCCTGAGCTCCGAGTTCAAGACCAGCCTGAGCTAGAATGAGACATCATCTCTAAAAAATAGCCAGGCATTGTGGTGGGCACCTGTAGTCCCAGCTACTTGGGAGGCTGAGGCAAGAGAATTGCTTCAACCCAAGAGTTTGAGGTTGCTGTGAGCTGTGATGGCACGGCATTCTACCAAGAGTGAGAAAGCGAGACTGTGTCTCAAAAAAAAAGAAAAGAAAAAGAAAGAAAAAAGAATAAAATATATAAAAACTAGCCAGATGTAGTGGCACATGCCTATAGTCCCAGCTACTTGGGAGGCTGAGGCAAGAGGATTGCTCCAGGCCAAGATTTTGAGGTTGCTGTGAGCTATGATGACACCATGGCACTCTACTGGCACTCTACCTAAGGCAACAGAGTGAGACTTTTTCTCAAAAAAAAAGTTTTTCTAATGCATTTACGAACAAACTTTGATATAATCATCTGTTTCATTTGAAGACACTTACCCCTCTGAGCCCTGCAGGTTCCCATTTGTAAAATGGGTTTAATGTCAGCTCCAGGGCCAAAAGAAGGAGCAAATGCCAGCATACATACATGGGAGCATGCTGGCACACTGTCTGAAATCCAACAACTGCTCAATAACAGTAGCAACTAATATTATTGTCAGAGTAACAAAATTTTTGTTGTTGGCATTTTGGAAGATCTTTGTATAAATTCAGTCACGAAACAGTGAAAATGCCCATCAGCCTACTGGTTCAAGAAGCATGGCCTCACACAGTCAAAATCCTCTGAGGACAGAATGAAGTCAGCTTTAGGAAGTAGGAAAAAGCCATTAGACGGCAGGCAGGTCGCTCTGCAGATCTCAAAGGTGGGGCACGTTGATAAGCCCCTGAAGGAGTCATATGACTCCAACCCTGGGTGAATACCTCGTGGAGGAGGAGACAGCCTCTGGCCCATAGTCTCTCCCCCTGTCCCCCCAGAGCCTAGGACAATGCAGCTATGATATATCAAGCAGGGCTTATGCAGAAAAGGAGGAATTTCTTTTAACCACAAGTACTTCAAGACTCCCTAAAATCAGAAAGTCTTCCATATACCCAAGAAGCCTAAATCACAGTGGTGTGGGTCCTTAAACATTTTTTTTGCTTAATAACGTAACTACTTCCTCCTAATTGGAGGGTGAAGATTATGTGTAAAATGGACATGCATCAAAGGGAGACAACAGCAAGTTCTATTTTGTTGCTCATAAAATTCAGGAAGAAAAAACAGAACTTCCTGATAGAAGTCTGAGAGGGATTATCTAGATAGATTTCTATTATCTGGGCTCAACCTGTAGTTATTTTCCTAAGATCCTTAAGCTGTACTTTGGTCGAGGCCAGTAAATTTGCACTTGTGGGTAATTCCTTTTTTAACTTCCTGCCTAGTGTTATCTGAGAGGAGAACGTGCAAGTCTGGAGAAGGCTGGGGAGGCATCCTCCACCAGGCCCCGTGCCTGGCACCACAGCCAACACAGAGGCTACTCATGCATGGACTGCCCCAGCCAGGCCAGGGGGCGTCCCCTGCCAGATGCCAAAGACTCGATGTAGGACTCCTAAAAAGCACACTTGCACAACCATTCAGTGATTCCCAGAAGAGTCCATCTGGGTCTGGTCTCATGCTTCTGTGCACTCCCAGTGCCTGTGCCTGCATTAAGAGAGGCAGTGGACGCTCCAAGGTCTCTCTCTGCACTAGACCCTCATGTGGGAATGCTGAGCTACAAGGCACATCCCATGCCGGAAAGGAGCTCGTAGTCTAGTGGGTCAGACAAGTCACTGCACAGGGTGACAAAGACTGAGAGGAGTAAAAATGAGGTTGGGGCCAGGACACACGGCACAGTAGAGGGAAGCTTGAAGGAGGAGGAAAGTGGACTTCAAGTTGAGTGCTGTCCTGGGCTCTAATTCCACCATGTGTACACAGAACTTGCCAAAAAGGATTCAAGACCTCACTAGCTGGATGCATCCTTTAAGGGAAAAAAGATGGCTCTGAGTTTTAATCAGTATGCTCACGGTGGTATATATGTGGTTACCAAAAAAACATTCCTAACTGCCTCCTCACTGTTGACACCAGCCTGATGATGGTCTGCTCCTCCCTCAGGGGGACGAGGTTCAGGAAAGCGGGGGTCAAGGAATGCACAGGTAGCAGGTGAGAAACCCAGCTCCCCTGGGCTGGCTGGTGCCCCAAAACCCAAGAGAGAGGTCAGAGGGACGGGGTGCTAGCTGGGCTTCCACAGAAGCAACAGGACCAGGAACTATGATCAAAAGAGGAATTTAAGGGCTAAGCACAGAATTAAGGTGGTCTGGAGAAAGAGAAGTGGGAGAGAACTCTCCAGAGTGATCTGGGAGGGAGGAGGGTTCCACCCCTGCCATTCACCAGCTAGCCTGCCTTATCCAGGCTGGTTAGAAAGTTCTGCTGATGGGGTCCCACTCCTCCATCCCAGTCCTCAGCAGATACATGATTTTGGCAAACTGCTGCCTTTCCTGACTTCGATACCATCCCGGATCCAACAGTCCAGTGGGATAACAATCTGATTTCCTCAGATCTGTTGACCTCCTGGAGGGCGGACACAAACTCCAAGCCTTACCCCGAGCATGCACTGTATGAAGGGAGCTGTTGGTGTCCCTGCACCAACTGCAAATAGTAAGATGCAACACTTCCCACCTACCTAGCCCATGACTCACCCCTTCTCAGGTTCTCACAACTAATCCTAACTTTTCTCCCATTTTACAGAGGCAGAAAAGAAAAGCTGACCTAATCCTTCTCGTTGTCATTCCATACATACCAGGAGGCTGAGTTCTAACCAATGAGGCCCCAACACTGGGAATAAGACAAATGCAGGCCCATCCTTGTGGGGCATGTATCAGAGGATGAAAAGGGACATAGTAAATAAACAGAAAATAACTTCTGATACTGGTGAATGCTATAAAGAAAACAAAACAGTATAATTTGATAGAGTCAGGTGGAGGGGCAATAACAGATCAGGAGAGGGAACTATACGACAGACTCAGAAATGCAAAATCCAAACAGAGGGAATAGCCAGTGCAAAGGCCCTGGGACACAAATCAACTTGACTTGTTATAGGAAGAGAAAGGAGGTCAGTGTGGCTCAAAAATAATGAAGGGCTCGGCTCACACCTATAATACTAGTACTCTGGGAGGCCAAGGTAGGTGGATTGCCTGAGCTCATGGGTTCGAGACCAACCTGAACCAGAGCAAGACCCCATCTCTAAAAAAAATAGCTGGGCATGGTGGGATGCCTGTAATCCCAGATACTTGGGACGGTGAGGCAAGAGAATCACTTGGGTTGCTGTGAGCTATGATACCCTGGAGACAATGTGAATCTCTGTCTCAAAAAAATGAAGGCAGAAGACAAGGTCGGAGAGCAGGCCACCCAGACCATGCTGGGTACTGCAGATAGTGGTAAGGACTGGGAATTCTATCGTAAGTGCAGTGAGATGACACTGGAGGTCTTCAAGCAGAGAAATGACACAGTCTAAACTCTGGCTAGCGTGAGAAGGAGGGACAACAGGAGCCAAGCACAGAGAGTTACAGAATTTAAATAAGTAGCTCAGTCCAGGTTTGTATAAGATAGCAAGATCACGGTGTCACATTTTTTACATTCTGTAGTATGATGCTAGACTGGACTCTTACATCTGACAGAGCGGAGTTCCCACTGTCCCCAGAATCTCAGCTTTGCCTCCTGCATCAGTCACGTGAGGGTTACTGCTTATAGCTCTATAACTACACAGCATACATGGAAACATGCTTTGTATTCCTCCAGCAACATTCAACAAAGAGTGAGTGTCTACTGTGTGCCAGGCACTTGTAAAATTGTTCTATACTGGTGTTAGAAATGCATTGTCAGAGTAGATGTTTGGTAAAAAATTACCCTGTCTGGGAAAGACAAAGAGCCAGCATGGGAAAACCCACGGATGCTGGGTTTCCCCAGTCTTCACTCTTCTCAACAAACTTTCCATGGAGCCAAATTTTTCTTAAGAAGCATCTTCTTGGTTCGGCGCCTGTGGCTCAAGTGGCTAAGGGCCAGCCACATACACCTAAGGTGGCGGGTTCGAATCCAGCCCAGGCCCGCCACACAATGATGGCTGCAACCAAAAAAATAGCCGGGCTGTGGCGGGCGCCTGTGGTCCCAGCTACTTGGGAGACAGAGGCAGGAAACTTGCTTGAGCCCAGGAGTTAGAGGTTGCTGTGAGCAGTGATGCCACAGCACTCTACCCAGGGGGACAGCTTGAGGCTCTGTCTCTAAAATAAAATAAAATAAAATAAAATAAAATAAAATAAAATAAAAAAAGAAGCATCTTCTTTGCAGAGGATAAAGAAATACAAGAAAAAAATGATAAGCAGTATTTGAGGAGGTGGGACACTATAACCAAAGCAACTTGGCAGCTGCCCTCTTAAGACCAGAGCAAAGTCATGTTACCCAGTGTACCAATCCCTGAGTGAGTTTTCTACTTCAACCTGTAAAACTGGTACCAACCCGACTTCCCTTAGAGGTGGGCAGCCCAAAAGTAAACTAATATGGCACTATGGCATGGGTAAAGTGTGGTTCACGAAGAATGCCTTTTTTTTTTTTTTTTTTTAGAGACAGAGTTTCACTTTGTCGCCATCAGTAGAGTGCCGCAGTGCCACAGCTCACAGCAACCTCCTGCTCTTGGGCTTAGGTCATTCTCTTGCCTCAGCCTCCCGAGTAGCTGGGACCACAGACTCCCGCCAAAATGCCTGCCTATTTTTTTTGTTGCAGTTTGACCAGGGCCGGGTTTGAACCCGCCACCCTTGGTATGTGGGGCCGGCGCCCTACCCAATGAACCACAGGCACGGGCCCAAGAATGCCTTTCTTGCATCTTTGAGTGGCTGGAGGAAAGTTTAGAGCCCTCTATCTTATATATACAAGGTTAGAGACTTTCATGTAACTGAACTAGTAGAGTTTATTGCTCTCATACATCCTTCTCTCTGGAAATGGGCTAATCAAGTTAAAGTCATTTCTCCTAAGCTATGAACAGAAACAGTAAGCACTCGAGTCTATGATAAACCAGGAAGGCCAATTTCCACGGAAGCCCTCTCAAATTTTGTATAGTCATCAACTTCAAAAAAGATCAAGACCATAATGCCCAGTCTAGCACCCCCCCATCATTATCCCTGTTTTTAATTTTATTTTTATTTTTTTTGAGACAGAGCCTCAAGCTATCCCCCTGGGTAGAGTGCCGTGACATCACAGCTCACAGCAACCTCCAACTCCCGGGCTCAAGTGAGTCTCCTGCCTCAGTCTCCCAAGTAGCTGGGACCATAGGCACCTGCCACAATGCCCAGCTATTTTTTGGTTGCAGCCGTCACTGTTGTTTTGGCGTGTCTGGGCTGGATTTGAACCTGCCACCTCCAGTGTATATGGCTGGCGCCTTAGCCACTTGAGCCACAGGTGCTGAGCCTACTTTATTTTATTTTTATTTTTATTTTTTTTGAAACACTCTAACTCTGGGGGTAGTGCTATGGCTTCATAGCTCACAGAAACCTCAAACTCCCGGGCTCAAGTGCTCTTCCTGCTTCAGCCTCCCAAGAAACTGGGATTATAAGCTAGTTTTTCTATTTTAAGTAGAGACGAGGTCTCAATCTCGTTCAAGTTGGTCTCAAAGTCCTGAGCTCAAGCAGTCCACTAGCCTCGGCCTCCCAGAGTGTTAGCATTATAGGCATGGGCCACCATGCCAAGCCTTTTTGTTCTTAACTTTTTTTTTCACTTTACTGACAAATTCTTTGTTTAGCATTGTGTTCTTTATCCAATACCTTCTGTCTGGGTTGATTTGGGGGATTTATGGGGGGGGGGGTTGTATTTTTTGGCCAAGGCTGGGTTTGAATCTGCCACCTCCAGATTATGGGGCCAGTGCCCCACTCCTTTGAGCCACAGGTGCCGCCCAGTGTGGGCTTTTTTTTTTTTAGGACACTTAAAATTTGCTTGGCTGAGCACCTCTAGCTCAGCTGCTAGGGCACCAGCTATATACACTGGGGCTGGCAGGTTCAAACCCAGCCCAGGCCTGCCAAACAACAATAACAACTACAACAACAACAAAATAGCCAGGCATTGTGGTGGGCACCTGTAGTCCCAGCTACTTGGGAGTCTGAGGCAAAAGAATCACTTAAGCCTAAGAGTTGGAGGTTGCTATGAGCTGTGATGTCACAGCACTCTACCCAAGATGACTTCGTGAGACTCTGTCTCAAAATAAATAAATGAATAAAGAATAAAATTTGCTTTAATACCTCTTCTTCTTCTTCTTTTTTTTTTTTTTAGTGACAGAGTCTCATTTTGTCACTCTTGGTAGAATGCTATGGCATCACAGCTCACAGCAACCTCCAGTTCTTGGGCTTAGGCGATTCTCTTGCCTCAGCCTCCTGAGTAGCTGAGACTACAGGTGCCTGCCACAATGCCTGGCTATTTTTTGTTGCAGTTTGACTGGGCAGGGTTTGAACCCACCACCCTCAGTATATGGGGCCGGCACCCTACTCACTGAGCCACAGGCGTAGCCCCTTTTAATACTTCTTTAGGGAAAAACATACCACACTTTAGTGAATGACGAGAACATTTTATAGTAGCAGTAGATTACTATTTTTAACATCTATTATGCCATGAATTCATAAGGAAAAGGTTCTAGTAGCTCAGGGAGGCAGGCACCTTGCCATTGAATGTGACAAAGCATTACAAGACTATTATGCTATGAATTCATGGGGAATAGGTTCCAGCACCTTATATCACTGTTACATGGGGTCTGTTGGTTCTCCTGTGTGCTATGCTGTACACCTATTATGCCATGAATTCATGGGGAATAAATAAGTTCCAGCACCTAATATTATAGTTCCATGGGTTCTCTGGTGTGCTGTGTTATATGCCCATTATGCCATGAATTCACAGGGAATGGGTTCCAGGAGCTCCAGCTTCGTTCCGTTGGTTCTCACAAAGTGGGTTTCCCTGGGTGGAGCAGAATGGCACTTCAGTTGAACCTAAGTACCTTTCTTTTTCTTTGGCTTCCTTCTTTTTCTGATCATTTTCCTTCACGAGTTTCAGAAAGCTACCTCAGCTCTTAGAGTGCTTAATATGCTCAATATGAACATTAATCCTCTTTGCAAGAATCTTGTCCTTGTTTGTTTACAACAATGCCAACAACATGCTGGGTAACATTGTAGACTCTTCCAGTTTTGCCATGGTAACATTTATGTGGCATGCCTTTTTGAACAACACCCATTTCCTTGATGTCTACAATATCACCTTTCTTGTAGATGTGCATATATGTGGCCAAAGGAACAACTCCAGTTTTCTAAAAGGCCTAGAGAACACGTACGGGGTGCCTCTCCTTTGTGTTTGTCATTTTGGTGAATTACTGGAAGATGGTGTCTCCACCTGAAAGTTTTGTTTTTTTTTTAATTGAAACAGTTTCACTCTGTTGTCCTAGACTACAATGCCATGTTGTCATAGCTCACAGCACCTCAAACTCCTGGGCTCAAGCAACCCTCTTGTCTCAGCCTCCCGAGTAGCTGGGACTACAGGTGTACCCTACTATGCCCAACTACTTCTATTTTAAGTAGAGATGGGGTCTCACTCTTGCTCAAGCTGGTTTCAAACTTCTGAGCTCAAGCAATCCATACATTTCAGCCTCCCAAAGTGCTAGGATTATATGAGCGAACCACCACGCCTGGCCTATTCCATCTATTAACTGAACCACCAACACCTTGATGTGCTGTGCTTTGACCACTCCAGGAAGGAGACCAAGAGAATAAAGGAAAGCTACAGCTTTGTCAAGCAACCCAAGACAGAGATAAGATTAGCAAGTATAGGAAATGAGGGAAAAAAGTATTAATTTGATTAGAAGATAGCCACTCCCTAAGGAGAAAAAAACTCTGAGTAGCTAGCTGGTGATTATTTAAGCAGAGCTCCCAAAGACACTCAGTATAAACATCTCGACTGTGGAACCTGCCTGTGTAGAGGTCCTACACTGGGCTACTAAGACCTCTCTCCCTGTACTGGGTTGAATAGTGTTCCCCAAGATCCATACCTACCTGGAACTTCAGAATGTGATCTTACTTAGAAATAGGATCTTTTTCAAATATAATTAAATTATGATAAAATCATATCTGATTAGGATGGGTCCTGTTCCAATAACTGATATCCTTATAAGCAAACAGAAACACAGACAAATACATGATAACAAAGGCAAAGATTGGGCAGCGCCTGTGGCTCAGTGGGTAGGGCGCCAGCCCCATATACTGAGGGTGGCGGGTTTGAGCCCAGCCCCAGTCAAACTGTAACAAATAGGCTCGGCGCCTGTGGCTCAATCGGCTAAGGCGCCAGCCACATACACCTAAGGTGGCGGGTTCGAATCCCCAGCCCCGGGCCCGCCAAACAACAATGATGGCTGCAACCAAAAAATAGCCAGGCGTTGTGGCAGGCGCCTGTGGTCCCAGCTACTTGGGAGGCAGAGGCAGGAGACTCGCTTGAGCCCAGGAGTTGGAGGTTGCTATGAGCTGTGATGCCATGGCACTCTACCCAGGG
>CAUYQV010137918.1:0-26098 GCA_963574575.1 Galagoides demidoff
GGACCACAGGCGCCCGCCACAACGCCCGGCCATTTTTTGGTTGCAGCCATCATTGTTGTTTGGCGGGCCCGGGCTGGGGATTTGAACCCGCCACCTTAGGTGTACGTGGCTGGCGCCTTAGCCGATTGAGCCACAGGCGCCGCCAGTCCAACTGATTTTTGACAAAGATGCAAAACAATTCAATGAACAAAGGATAATCATTGAAAAAATGATGTAGGAACAATTAAATATCCAAAAAACGGAACCTCATACTTTACATAAACATTAACTCAAATGGCTTATGTACTTAAATGTAAGACCATTAACCTCTAGGATAAATACGGGAGAAAACCATTAAACCTCTAGGATAAATACAGGAGAAAATATCTGGGATATAGGGTTCTCAACTCTCCTAATGCCGCAGTCCTTAAATACAGTTCCTGTGGGTCATGACCCAAAGGTTGAGAACCGCTGGATTAGATAAATGGTTTTTAGATTTGACATGGTACATAAAAGAAAACACTGGTACATTGGACTTCATCAAAATTACACATTTTTGCTCCGTGGAAAACTGTTGAGAGGATGAAGAACAAATTGTGAGTAGATTGGGAAAAAAATCTTTGCAAACCACATATCCAACAAAGGACGAGTATAGGAAAATTTTTTTTTTTTTTTTTAGAGACAGAGTCTCACTTTGTCGCCCTCAGTTAAGTGCTATGACATCACAGTTCACAGCAACCTCCACCTCTTGGGCTTAGGCTATTCTCTTGCCTCAGCCTCCCGAGTAGCTGAGACTACAGGCACCCGCCACAATGCCTGGCTATTTTTGTTGTTGCTGTTGCAGTTTGGCCAGGGCTGGTTTGAACTCACCACCCTCGGTATATGGGGCCAGGGCCCTACTCACTGAGCCACAGGTACCACCTTTGAATATATTTTTTAAAACTCTCAAAACTTAACAGTAAGACAAATCTAATTAGAAAATGGGCAGACATTCTACTCATTTCACTGAAGAAGATAAACAGAGGACACATAAGCACATAAAAATATGTTCAAGGGGCAGGACACAATTAGAGGGACTATACCTACAAATACAATCTGTGTATTCGTAGTTCTTTGTACCCTCAATGAATCCCGAACAATAAAAAAAAAATATGTTCAGTATCACTAGTCAACAGGGAGATTAAGACCATACTGCGCGTATCACACTGTCCACTTATCAGAATGAGTGAAATGAAACATAGTGACAAATGCTGGAGAGGAGGGGATGAAGTAGATCACACATCAATTCCTGGCGGTAATATAAAATAATACAGCCACTCTGGGAAACAGTTTGGCAGTTAATTAAAAAACTGAAAATGCAACTCACATTCAACCCAGCAATTGAACTGCTGTGCATTGATGACAGGCAAATGAAACAAGTTCAAACAAAAACTTGTACAAGAATGTTCACAGAAACTTTGTTCATAATAACCCCAAACTGGAAACAACCCAGATCCTTCCAGAGTGTGTGGTACACCTATACCACAGAACACCATTCAGCAATAAAAAGGAAGAGCTATGGAGAGATGTCACAACTTGAAAAAAAAACTCTAGAGAATTATAAAAAGTGAAAAATGCCATTCCTCAAAGGTTATATACTATGTAACTATAGCAATACAACATTCTTAGAATGATAAAGTTATAGGAATGAAGGACAGGTTAGGCGTTGCTATGGTCTGAATATTTGTGTGCCTCTAAAATTCATATGCTGAAACCTAATCATCCAGGTGATACTAGGAGGTGGAGCCTTAGGAAGTGATTACGTTAGTATTCTTATGAAGGAGGCCTCAGGCAGCTGCTGTGGCCTTTCTGTAATATGAGGACACATAAAAAGGTGCCATCTGTGAGCCAGGAAACAGGCTCTCATCAGACGGCAGATTTGCTGACACCTTAGACGTGGATTTCCTAGTCTTCAGAACTGTGAGAAATAAATTTCTGTGGTTTGAAAGTCATCCAATTTACAGGGTTTTCTTATAGCATCCCCAACAGAGTAAGGATTCAAGAGGGAGTCAGTAGGAGGGAGGGAAGTGGGCACATTATAAAAGGGCTACATGCGGGATCCGCTTGGTGAGAGACTTGTTTTGGGCCTTGTGGATATCCTGGTTATGATATCGTACTGTAGTTTTGCAAGATGTTACCATTAGTGGAAAGTGGACAGAGCTTATGAGCAATCTCCCAGTGTTATTTCTTATAGGCAACTCTATAGCTTTCTCTAAAATAAAAAAAAAAGCTTAATTTTAAAAACTTTGGGGGTAAAACCTAGATATGTCAAGAGATTTTAGGAAAATGGCTACATTAACAATTGGTGGTTTTCACAGGACATGGTGGTAGCCTCATCTGGTCCTATGCCCCATCCATCATGCCAGGATTAAGAAGGGTCACCTGGGGTAGCGCTTGTGGTTCAAAGGTGTAGGGCGCCAGCCCCATATGCCAGAGGTGGCGAGTTCAAACCCAGCCCCTGCCAAAAAAAAAAAAAGAAGAAGAAGAAGGGTCACCTGGATGAGCTGCTCTGGGCCTTACATTCTTGAAAGTACTAATAAGATCAAAGGGCAGCAAACAAAGATAGTGTAGGAGACACAGTCAAAGCTCTGTCCAGATCCCCTGGGGTCCCTCAAACCATTTCAGTCTATCCCTCTCCTGGCTCCTGTGTGCTTTGCTCCTAACTGCCTGTGCTGTCAGCTAGTCTAGTGGAGCCGCTCTGGTTTCCCCACTCATTGCTCTTCTCCACCATGGTCGCCACTGGGGTAAGAGTGTGAAAGTTCAATTCCTTACCTCTGTCCTGACCACACTGGAGAGTACCCTGGGGGATCAGCCTGGGGCTGGCACTTCTGCAATCACATGTCTCCCCTTCCTTGACCCTCTCCCCCATCCTTTACTGGCTTCTTCTGAAAGTCCTTCCTTAAAAACTCATCTGCCCCTGATTTTTCATCTGGGAACCTGATCTAAGACAGATGTATATTAAAGAACTTTAAATATATATTCCATGATTGGACTATACTACCTAAGTATCCAAATACATTAATTTTTTTTTATTATTATTATTATTTTTGAGACAGAGCCTCAAGCTATCCCCCTGAGTAGAGTGCTATGACATCACAGCAGCTCAGAGCAACCTCCAACTCCTGGGCTCAAGCAAGTCTCCTGCCTCAGCCTCCCAAGTAGTTGGGACCACAGGCGCCTGCCACAATGCCTGGACATTTTTTGGCTGCAGCCATCATTGTTGTTTGGCGGGCCCGGGCTGGATTTGAACCCACCACCTTAGGTGTATGTGGCTGGCGCCTTAGCCGCTTGAGCCACAGGCACCAAGCCTAATATTTTAAATAAATCCTGTAATTTTCTCATGAATGATATCATATTATACTGTATTCAGTCAATATACACTAAACATGTTATGTAAGCATTTAAAATAAACAACAATTTTATAATCTTGTTTTGGTACTTCTTTTTTAATCTACTCAGTGTTTTAAGAAACAGAAGTGAAATTGTCTGAGCATCTCTTGGCATTTGGATGGGTCTATATTCCATGTGCAAATATAATTTTTGCTGCTTTGGATCTTTATCAAATGATCAATACCACTTTTTGATAGAGTTTTACTGGTTTTCTGATTAAATACCTTTTTAAGATTAAAAATCCCAAACATTAATTCCAGGAAATTGGCTCTCACCCTCTTTTGACCAAAGAAGCAAAAGGTCTGCGGTCCCACATAACTTTCATCCTGCCTGTTCCTTTTTTTAGTAGGGAAAAAAGAACTCAGTGATAATAAAGGACTGGATGGGAATAGTAGGAATTGTTTATTTACTTACTTTTAAGAGAGGAATATGATCTCATTCATATGATTTTACATTCTAAAATATTGTCCTAAAATTTTAAAAAAATAAGTAATTTTTGGTTCGGCACCTATAGCTTAAGTGGCTAAAGCATCAGCCACATACAGCAGAGCTGGCGGGTTCGAATCCAGCCTGGGCCTGCCAAACAACAATAACAACTACAACCAAAAAATAGCCAGGCGTTGTGGCGGGCACATGTAGTCCTAGCTACTTGGGAGGCTGAGGCAAGGGAATCGCTTAAGCACAGGAGTTAGGTTGCTTTGAGCTGTGATGCCATGGCACTCTACCCAGGGCAATAGCTTGAGGCTCTGTCTCAAAAAAAAAAAAAAAAAAAGTAATTTTTTCAGACTTGCTTTGATAATATGTTGTTCTTTAAATAGAACAAATTTGTAGCCAGCACATTTCCATAAAGTATAAACAAATTTCAAAGGATTTACGAGTTGATTTCTTTAGTAATGGTGTATCAGATTTAGGGAGCATTCTGATCCAGAATGACCTCATATTAACCAATTGCATCTGCAAAGACCCTTTTTCCAGATAAAGTTACATTCTGAGGTTCCAGGTGGAAATGAAATTTTGGGGAACAGTCTTCCATCTCTACATGATCCAAGTCAGCTCAAGTCAAAAGGTATTTTATTTTTAGGTTCAGGTTTCACTCCAAGGAATAGCTGAATTGTCTTTTCAAAGTACAGGGACCAGATAGACCCATGGTTTTGGGGGGCAGAAGTTCATGGTCTTCAATATAGGCTCTACCTCTTTTATTATGTTTGTCTGTGTTGTATGGGACCTATACTGCTCTCATAAAAGTCTGTATCTTTTCTATGTGGCTCCCACCTTACCTAGGTCCATGGAGTCTTATTTTAGTTATCTAGGAAGGGAATATGATTGACCCAGCTTGGTGCTACCCCTGATTCATTCAGGTCCGGCAGGACTGGGGGTGGCAGGATGGTGATGGTGGTAAGGTTAGAATGGCTGTGAGCAGGAGCAGATTCTATAGAAGGGATTGAGCAGGGCTGGCATTTTGACCCACATGTCAGTATTAAATAAGCCTCTAGTGCAGTGCTTGGCACAAGGTAGATATTCAAAAAATATTTTTGCATGAATGAGCTACAGATGGTGGTTGGTCTAATCTTCCTCAGTTCCAAGTACTCCTGTTTCCACCTTCCTAATTTTGTCCTGTTCTCACAAAGCCATGTCCTTAGTTTGGGTACACTTCTTCTTTGTCCTATTCCATAAGCACCTGTTGCCCTTGGCACACGTTCGCTTTCATCTTTCTTTACCAACCACTCCCAGAACAACTTAGTATTTGAGTTGTGGCAATGATACCTCCCTTTTTTTTTTTTTTCTTACTACCTCAGACTCCAGTGTGTATTCTAGTCCACAGTACATAGAAAAACAACAGAAAAAAAATCTTTAGTGTTTCTACATTTAAAAGTTTTTTGTCACAGTCTCATCTTATTTTCTTTCCCCAATCATGAGAAGAAGGTATTAGCATTCCCATTTTCAGATAAGGACTTTGAAGCATTTGAGGGTTACACTGTTGCAGACAAAAAAGCTAGAAGGTAGGTGAGCGGCAACTTGAACTCAGATCTTGTTAGCGAGCTGCAACTTGAATTCAGATCTTAGCAAGCTGCAACTTGAACTCAGATCTTCTTAGCGAGCTGCAACTTAAGCTCAGATCTTCTTACTTTAGTTCAGCATTTCTTTGAGGATAATACTCCTCCATGATAGAATTTTGGATAGTGCCATTCTGATGGCATTGCTTTGGTCTGATAGCTTTAACGTCAAAGAGAAGGAAGGAAAAGGAGAAATGATGTTTTAGCTCCACCTTTATGCATTCTCACATCTCATCAACAATGCGACATTTTCCCTTGGAATACCTCACCCAGCTCACAGGTAAAGCAAACATTGACCCAACAGTTCACAAATAATCCCCTGTGAAGCATTCAAGATCTTTGGCAGTTTTTCCTCTCTTTCCCCCCACACTTGTCCTTGCTACACCAGAATGCCTCTGTCTGCTTAGATTTCTCTGGGCATGCTAGGTTCTTTCCTTGTGCACATCATCCCTTACCTCTGTAGCATGCCTTCCCTGTTCCTCCAGTATTCATGCTCTTTTATGAATCCTCTTCTTCCTGCTCACTTCTCCAGTCTTACCTCTAAATATAATACTCCTTCACTTTTGCTGGTTTGGCTTTCACCTACTCATTCATGCTGGTTAATCTGCCTGTTGAGGTCTTTCCTTCTCTTGGGCCTTGAACCCTCCTTGATAGAACCTTTTTTACATGTTCATTTTTGCCATATTTATTGCCTCTCTTTTTCATATTACACTTAATAAACATTTTTTGGGGTGATGTTACTTGTCTTTTTTTTGGTAAACATCTTGTACCCCTAACAGAGTGAGGGTACCTTGAGGGTAAGGGTCCTGCCCTACATGAGCATCTAGACCTAGTACTTTAACAAGATAGGAAGTCAAAGAAAGTTTTTGATTATAATCTATCCACAACTCCACCTAAATCCATTTTTAGAAGTGAGGAACTCTGATTTATTCTTTATTCTGCATCTTTTGCCACTTAGGTGCTAGTCTCCCTAAAATATTCTGTATGTAGTGATGAGCTCTGGATTTGGAGATAAAGGACCTAGTTTCAAATTCTGTCTCTTATTGTGTAGTTTTGGACAAGCCACATAATTTCTTTTTATGTAAGTTTCTTTAACTGTAAAATGGGGTAATAGTACCTGTTGTAGCCTTCTACAGGGTTGTGATAACCAAATAAGATAATGCTTGTGGAAAATTTGACAAATTGTAAAGCACTGTGTAAGGGGTTGCAAACACTGCCTCCTATGTGCTCCCCCCTACATCTTCTTTTGTCTTTCTAAGAAGCAGCTATTTGTGGGTAGAGATCACTTGATATATAAATATATATATATATACATATATATATATATTATTATTTTTTTTTTTACCTTTGCCCTACCTCTTTAATCTCCCCCTGCAACATAGATTTCTATCCATCTAGCCTGGCTGAGGAAGGATGCACTTGCAGTTTTACAGAAACACTTTCAAACATTCACATTGACCCTAAAAACAAGAGGTGTGCAGTATATAGGCGTGTCTACTTCTAGCGACATTCCATTCTTATGGCCTTGGCATGGTAGTTTAATGAATATGAATCTGGATTCCTAAGGCTGTCTATTACACTTGGTATTCTTGTTATAGCATTCCAGCATTAACTCTCTGCTACATACAGTTTGCCAGTGGGTTTTGGTGGGATATTAAAAGTGTCCAAGTCTAGTGCTCACTAACAGACACCTTGGCTCAGATTCAACAAATGGCATTGAACTGAATGTGTTTTATTTGCCTTTCCTGGCTCCCCACATCTTCATCTGTTTGTTCATTCATCTGTTTACTCATTTAACACAATTGCTTTGAGTGCCTACCAGTGTCTATGAAGCATGGTAGATGCCCATGAAGCAAAATGCCTCAAGATATTCACCTTGTACTGATGTAATACACACAGGAACTAATTATAATAGATGTAAGAACTATACCAGGAGCAGTGGCTCACAACAGTAATCTCAGCACTTAGGGAGGCCAAGGCAAGAGGATTGCTTGAGACCAGGAGTTTGGACCAGCCTGGGCAACATAGCTAGACCCTGTCTATATAAAGAACAAACAAACAAATAAACCTTAGCCCGGTATCACGGTACATGCCTGTAGTCCCAGCTATTTGTGAAGCTGAGGCAGGAGGATTTTTGTGCCACTACATTCCATCATGACAGCCTGGGTGACTGAATAAGACTCCATTTCTAAAAACAAACAGATTAAAAAACACTGTGGGAACTGGGAACCATGTGTAGCTCAGCTCTGCTATGGATTAAATACCTATTGTCTGCCAGATCCTTCGCTACTTGGTGGGATTACAGGAGTCAGTGTAGGCACGCAGCGGGTGGGATGGCAAGGTAGCAAAGGAAAACTAGCCAGAGTATGAAGAGCCACAAACAACTATTTTACTGTATATTAGTACAAATGGGAAAGGGTTAAATGAATATGTGAACTTGCTGCCAGCAACTCTTCCATATTCACTGGAACCAGTTGACCAGAGAGGTAGATGCAGTAACTGGCTTTATTGAAGACTGAGCAATGCTGTCTTAAGGGTCAGGTTAACACATACTTCAGTAACAAGAACGTTCATACGGAGGAAATTCAAGTGGTGAATAGACATGTGGGAAAGTGTGTCATTGAAGAAACACAAATTTAAACAAAGAAGGAACTACTAAGCCAGAAAAGGGGGCAAAACTTCTAAAGGTGTTAGGGGTGAGGAAGCAGGCCTGTAGAGGACAAGAAAGGCAAATGCAAAAATCTCTAAGGCAAGAGTTCAGTGGAGCAATTGCAGAATTTTGCTTGCTTAAGTGTGGGAGTCTCGAATTACAGCTTCAGTTCTTTTCTGCACCAAAGCGGGAAGGGGTCCCAGTAAGCCTGATCCAACCTAGCTAAAGGTAGCAGGCGGGGTGCCTCGGCGTCTCTGGGCAACCGAAAGCCCGCCCACCTCAGAGTAAATCCTTGTGTGATTGGATTATAATTCAACCAATGGGTGCACAGGGGCAGTTTCCCGCCACCTCTGGCGCCCGCTTTCAAACAGCAGTATATTTGCAACTGCAGAAGGACTTCTCAACCAAGCTTGAGGAGGGCGGAGACTTCTGTCTCCTCGTTGAGCTCTGAGCCGGCATGGCCCCGCCCACCAGGCGAGCTTCTAGGTAGCGATTGAAGGAGGCGGCTGCCCTTCAAGGGCCTCAGGTTCGGATGTTAGGTTGTAACTAGGAAGGAACTAGTGAATTAGATCCAGTAAGGGGGTTTGGGAGAAGTTGGTCTTTGACCAAGGCTAGAATTTCTTCGCGGTGACGGCGTCCGTGTTCTAAGGTGAGCTCTAACTTTTGGGTGGGTTTGGTGATGGGCTAGAGGAGTTGCGAGGTCCTTGGAATCTTGGTTGAGACTTCCCGGAGGACTGACCTACCCTCTTCCCACTTCTGCGGTGGTTGACTGCCTGCAGGTTGCGGGACTCAGCTTTTGACTTTGAAGTGTCATCGAGACCTCTTTATTCCTCCAAGGTCTTACTTAGAGTGACATAGAGAAGCCCTCCTTGTTTCTTCTCCAGGCTGCTAGGATTACCTTAAGACCCTACCATGGGACCCCGCCCCGGTCACCCTGGCACCATGCCTGGCTCACAGTGGGTGCTCTGTGCACGTGTGTTGACCGAATGCGAGTGTGCTGGCGCTCAAAGCCTGCAGCCTCAGATATCCTGGGCTCTGTGCAGTTTGGGTCTCGTGGTACCTGTTTGTTGTGTCGTGGCTAACGCCAAACTGAGTGCCTTGGTAAGGTCGTTCATTTATAAATTCCTTCAGCCTGTGGGTGCCTACTGTGTGTTAGGATTACTCACTTTGTCCTCTGGGCATCTGGAATCCATTTGCCTAAAGTGCTGTCATTAGCACTGATTATAAGATGTTGTTACCATTTGTTTTCTTTACCTCCATCGTGTCTTTTTAAACTTCGTAATCTTGAACAGTGCTTGGTAAATTGGTGAATGAAGGAGTAAGCCTCCTTGCAGGTCGAAAACAGGCGATATGTTTGGGCCATTTCCATTCTAGAAGGGAAGCTAGCATGTACGCAAGTAAGTAGAATTTCCCAACTCCCGGGACAATTCTTAGACACCCCTTTTCTATGTTGAGGTCATGAACTTGAGTCTGATATAAGCCTAATTTCTCTATATGTGCTCAAGTAAGACAGGCTGAAGTTGAAGCCAAAAGAAAAGAATAAGAAATATTGTCTGAAAATCCAAAGGAGTAATTTATTTCATAGAGCAATAGAGTTGAGGAGGGCATCTGGAAGGGAGGAGACAGTTTTGTTCCAAAGGAGTTTGCCTTACTTGAAGTAGGATTTCCAACAGGCTGCGCACTCCTCTTGTCTCAGATGTGCTGAATCCTCTTTGTTCCTTTAACCTCTTCTGGAGCTGGGACTCGCTTATTCATCAGAAATAATGTCCTACTAGTAATAAAATTAAAATGTATTGATTGTTACATAGTGCTAAGCACTTTATATGTATTATTTTATGAATTCTCCTAATCAAGCTTTGAGGTAGATACTGTTTTTACTCCCATTTCATTAACAAAGAAATAAAAACCTTTTATTCAAGATTGCACAGCTGCCTGGATAAAAGAGCCAGAATTGAGCCCAGGTTGTCTGATGAGTACCCTCATTCTTCACCCACTCACAGCCATAGTGTTTTCTTGAGGATTTATTTCTAATCTAAAGTCTTTCCTTTCTGTGAAACTTTTCTTAAGCCTTCTTTTCTTAGGCAAAGTTAATTTGTGCTTTGTACTTTGTTCTATTACAGAATTGATTATAATGTATTATTGTAAGTGTTAGTTTATATTATTGTCTCTATAACAGACTCTGCACTCTCCTGGCTGGTAACATATTCTTATGGTAGATGCATCTAGGGTATAATCTGGGACACTATAGATGGTCAATGACATTTTATTAAAATAATGAATTCCTGTAGGGTAACATGCATATATTCAGTCAAGATATATTTTTTGTGTTCCTACAATGTACAGGGGGCAGATACATTTTAATTCTGCCTTTTAGGGTGTAATAGTTTATTAGATGAGGCAAAAGCAGTGCTATTTTTGCTTTGTAACCTTTTGTCTAACTACACACCCAATGGTCTTGTTTCAGAGAGGCCAGAGAAAAGCAAAATTAGGAAGAACAAAATGAGTGCTGGATCAGAGCACTGTCTCATCTGAGTGTAAGAAAACAACATACTTTTTGATCTTCTTAATTGGTTCAGAAAAAGTTAACTAGCTGGGAAGAAGGCCTTAACTAGACTATTATATGAAAAAAGCATACTCCACACTTACTCTACCTCTTGATTTTTTTTAATGGTCAACCCTCTGAGTCAATAAATATCAAAATATTTCATTGCTTTTATTAGTGGAATAGTATTGCCAAATTAATTCAAAAATAATTTCACTAGGGCAGATACTCATTTTCAGTATATTAATATTGTTAATTTTGGAGATGGCTTTAGCAGTTCATATTTTCACCAGCAATTCAAGTAGCCACCTCTGGGTCTTACCAGGTTTATCTTTTCAATCTAGTGATTGAAAATGGCATTTTGTTGTTTTGGTTTTTTAAAATTCCATGAGGTTCAGCATCTTTACAGGTTAAACGAACATTTACATTTCTTTTTTATAACGAGTTGTCATGTCAGTTGCCCGTTTTTTTTATTTTTATTTTTATTTTTATTTTTGAGACAACCTCAAGCTATCCCCCTGGGTAAAGTGCCATGACATCACAGCTCATAGCAACCTCCAACTCCTGGGCTCAAGCGAGTCTCCTGCCTCCACCTCCCAAGTAGCTGGGACCACAGGTGCCCGCCACAACGCCCGGCCATTTTTTGGTTGCAGCAATCCTTGTTGTTTGGCGGGCCCGGGCTGGGGATTTGAACCTGCTACCTTAGGTGTACGTGGCTGGTGCCTTAGCCGATTGAGCCACAGGCGCTGAGCCCAGTTGCCCATTTTTTAATTGGGTTGTCTTTTTCTCATTTCTTTTAAGAATTATATTTTGGGATTTTGTCATGTGTTTTACAAATGTTTTTCTCCATTGCTTGTTTTATCCTTTGACAGTTGTTAGTGATATATTTTTTCATACAAGTACTTCTTAATAATGTCTTTGCCTTATGCAAATTTTATTTTCATGGTCAGGTTTTCAACAAATTTTTTCTTTATGGCTTCAGGATTTACTATCTTGCTATTTTTGTTTTTAAGGCAGTCTATTTGTTCTGAATATTTAATGAAGTCTCTGGTAGTAATAGTAATTATGATTAATTAAAGAAAAATGTTAGCTTTTATTTTAAATTTCATTTGAAGACTACTTTTTTTAGTACTTTTTAAAACTACAATAAGTTGATTAAATTTTCCTTTATTTCTAAAAATCATTTCTTAAGGTTTCTGGTAGTACGCTTTTCAGGAAGAAATTTTTTTTTTTTTTTTGAGACGGAGCCTCAAGCTATCCCTTTGGGTAGAGTGCCATGGCATCACAGCTCATAGCAACCTCCAACTCCTGGGCTCAAGCGAGTCTCCTGTCTCAGCCTCCCAAGTAGCTGGGAACACAGGCGCCCGCCACAACGCCCAGCCATTTTTTTTTTGGTTGCAGCCATCATTGTTGTTTGGCGGGTCCGGGCTGGGGATTCGAACCCGCCACTTTAGGTGTATGTGGCTGGCGCCTTAGTCACTGGCGCCTTAGCCAGTTGAGCCACAGGCGCTGAGTCAGGAAGAAATTTTAATTTATACCTTTTCTTCTCAGATGGGGGAGACTTTGCTCTTATCAGATATTTTCAGATTTCTTTAATGACATGCTTTGGATTTAAAGCCATTAAAAATACACATTGGTGTTTTACATACTCTTTACTTAAAAATAAAAATCCCTTGTAGAGTTAATTATTCTCGATCTGAGAAAAAGTAGCTCTTTATTTACAATAGCTATAACTTATTTAGCAGTAGGCTCTTTTAAATCTTCATATTCTTTTTCAATAATCAACATCAATTGATGGCAGGTTAATGTGAAGGACGGGAAAAAAAATCTCTCTTCTCTTACCTAATAAAGGAGAAATTAACCCAAATTCCACATTTTATTTTGTATTTATAGTTCAGTTTAAGAAGAGGTAGAAACACATCAAGAATCCAGAAGCAGAGAAGATTATTTCTGACTAAAAATTTCAAAAATGTCTTTAAGGTTTAGCTTAATCCATCACTTTTAAGGAGCTGGGATTTAAATGGGCTGGTATTGTCGTTATTTAGACACAGTATTGTGTTGGCCCTCAAGTTCACTTGGCAATAGTGAAGAAACCTAGAGACACAGCCTATGTGTTTTCCCCTCATTATTTCAGCTATGTGTTAGGCTCTTTTCAGATCTTTAGCATTCTTTTCTCTGGATTCATTGTTTTAGGTGGAGTTCGCTTTATATTTATCAAATTTATTTATTTTCCCCCTCAGTGAAAGAGTACATGTCTTTTCTCCCTTTCTTCCTGGTGCAAGAGTAGGAGGGAGCAGGTCTGGTCTAAGGAGCAGAGGCGGGAAGGGTTTCAGTGGATGTGAGTTGAAAGGGCCTGGCTGGGTGCAGAGACCAAAGGGGAAAGGATTAGAAGGTAGCCAGCAAATTAGAGCTTGGCCAAGACCCATAATTCAATCTGTGAACAACAAAAACTTGACATATGGGGAGTTTTACCACTGACGTTCATATCTGTGTTAATCTTTAATGTCCTATTTATTCTGACTTGCACATTTTCTTTTCATTTTTTTAACATCTATAGGATATGCTGCGTTTTAAAATTAATGATATACCATAATTTAATTGGCTACATCTTTTTCATAGTGGAACTGCCTCATAGAATCAAGGGTGCCTTAGATCTGATGAAATGTAGTTATCTTCTGCTATGGAACTGATGGCTTGTGCTAAAGTTTGTGATATTCTCAACTGTTAACACAAGGGAGCTAAGTTCTTTATGGTAAAATGCACTTGGGTTTCTGGATCTCTGTGCTTCTAATTTTACTTCCAGTTCTATGACATCTTAGAGCCTGAAAGGTGTAGTAAATGAGTTGTGGGCTTGGGCCCACATCCAAGTGCGTTTCACTGGCATGGGCAACACTGGGCTGAATGGAGGGCCGTGTTAGGCCGGGTAATTGATGACACCTGCTTACTTTTTTGGTCAGGATTGTTCAGAGCTTTGGAGTTCTGGGGGGTTTATGTGTAGTGTCAGGATCCCTAAGTATAATTTAAATCAACAGCTGCCTTTTTGACTCTAAGTAGTTGAAAACCCATTTCCTGCTGCTGTGTCTGCCACAGCAGTGCCTGTTCCCCAGGGAGCTCTCACTGTTGCTTTTGGAATTGGAACCTCACAGTGGTGTAGCTTCACAGCCTTCAAATCTGTTTTTCTTGAGTATTTTGCCAGAACCTGGTTTTATCAAGCTTAAGGGCAAGACATTTAACACTTACATTTTTGTTGTGTGCTCTATGGATTTTATCAGATTGTAAATGTTGCTGGGCTAGCAATCATTAACCCAGGATTGAAGGCCTGTCTTTTGGAAAGCATGAAATTTGGATTTGTGATATTCTAAGAAGCAAATTATAGAGAATACTACCTGTGCCATGTTTAATACATCAAATTTGAAATTTTCTTAAGGTTTTTATGTTTGCCACATTTCTAGTTTATTATTATTAACATCTTAGTTTTTGCATGGGCAAAAATCTTACTGTTTTGAATTATATTTTCCAGACCAGTAGAAAAGTCTGTTCATAGCCTTATTACCTTTTTGTGTTTTTTTTTTTTTTTTGAGAAAGGGTCTTGCTCTCTTGACTAGACTAGAATGCAGAGGCATCATCATAGCTCACTGCAACCTCCAACTCCTGGGCTCAAGTGATTCTTCTGCCTCAGCCCCCTGAGTACCTGAGTAGCTGGGACTACAGGCATGCACCACTACACCCAGCTAGTTTTTTTATTTTTTGTGGAGACAGGGTCTTGCTCTTGCTCAGGCTGGTTCTTGAACTCCTGGCCTCAAGCAGTCCTCCCACCCTGGTCTCCCAGAATGCTAGGATTACAGGTGTGAGTCATTGCACCTGACCTTGCATTTTTTTCTCTTCTATGAATTGCTATCATGTGGCTATTTTCTTTTATTTGTCACAATTAATTTGTATTTTTCATACATGCAGTGGTCTACAGTTTGTATGCCAATGTTTATGGCATTGCTTATGTAGTTTGTTCTGGGGAGATTTTATGGGATATTTAGAAACCAGACATCTTTTCTTCCACAGGAGGACCATGTCATTAGACTTTGGCAGCATGGCACTACCGACACAGAATGAAGACGAAGAATATGACAAAGAAGATTATGAGAGGGAGAAAGAGGTACGTCACTCAGAAAGGCCCCACGCTACACCTAATCCCCAACGACCTTTATTCCTAGTCTAAATCATACCACCTTGTGCCATTTTGAAGGGATTTATAATTGTTTTCTTCCTCTTTAAAAATAACAAACAACCCTAAAACTGGATCAATTTTTGGACTTTTAGAAGGCAGATGAGTAGAATGCTTCCTTTTTTTTTTTTGAAACAATAAAACACAACTGTGAATGATGTTACCAAAAAAATGGTTGCTTTTTTTTTTCTTTTAGGCAGAGTCTCACTCTGTTTGTTGTCCGAGGCTAGAGTACCCTGGTGTCACAGCTCACAGTAACCTCAAACTTTTGGGCTCACGTGATCCTTAATGCCTTAGCTTCCCAAGTAGCTGAGAGGACAGGTGCCTACCACAACGCCCAGCTAATTTTTCCTATTTTAGTAGCGATGGGGTCTCACTGTTGTTCAGGCTGGTCTTGAACTCAAGCGATCCACCTGCTTCAGCCTCCCAGAGCATTAGGATTATAGGGATGAGCCATGGTGCCCATCCTGGTTAAATGTTTAAAGGTCTTTTCATTTAGGAGGTAATGGTTGGCTTTGGAAGCAGAAACCTAGTTTCTAGGTACTTGGAGCCTTGCTGTGGACAAGGCTGGCAAGGCTCTTTGCTTCAGGTAGTTTACATCTTAGTGGAAGCAGATCATAAACAGTGAACAAGTGAATAAAGTAATTTGAGTAGCAGCAGTAGTGTTACTGAGGAAGTCGGTGTACTTGTTACGCTTGTTCTTAGTTTGAGTCATTTCTTGATTGACTATGATAAAAAGCTTCTTTGTTCCCGAGACTGTTTTTGATAGCACCCATTTCTAACTATGTAGAATAATCCTTTTTAATACAGTGCTGTGGATCATCAGTATTAACAGGAAGAAAGGAATAGGGCCAATTGGCCATCACTCATGTGGCTGGCAGTAGAATTATAGTAGAGATAGAAAATGGGAAGCTTTCTGGATTTTGTCCATAACAGGTATTGTTTGGTTGCACAGTGCTTTTAAAAAATTGAATCTATATTTAAAGATTGGAAAATTTCAAGGAGCACACCAGAGTTCCTGGCTTGCCTTAAAATATTCAAAGCTCTGGCCACACCTGGCCTGTGTTTGTCTATGGCAGCAGGCGGGCTGGAGCTGAGTGATGACTCCCTTTTCTAGCTGGCCGCAGTCCCCACCTCGCATACAGACACAGGCTTATGTGCTCAGACCTGCCTGCTTCACTCTTGTGAATTCTCTGCCAGGTCCCTGAGGGCACTTGAGTTTGTGACCCTGGTGGGGGTTTCTGGATTTTGGCAGGGTCCCTCACAACAATTGTGGCAAGGATGGGAATGAGGTTTTTCTATTACTTTTTGAACCTGCAGCATGAGGTTTTCATGACTGTGATGGCTTGGATAGTTGGCTGGGATTTAGCCACTGGGATTCCTGAGAGGGTCAGTTTAAGTAATCACTTCTGTAAAGAAGAAAAAATATTTTGACAGGTGATTTTTCATTGGAAAAAATATTAGAGAGATGCATGGTGTATTAGAGAGGGCTTACTGCCAGTGTATTATGTGGTGAAAATTTTAAAGGGGGTTTTAGTTAAGGAGGTGATTAATTCTAGATAATATAGAAATTAGCCATTGGAATTACCTTTTTGATAGATTGTTTGCCGAGGTAGGGAATTTCCAGAGGAAACAAGGGTTCTTGACAGATGAAGTATCTAAGAATAAGCCCTGCTGGGACAGGGGAGGGAAGGAATATGTAGCTAATTTGACTCTAACATGATGATTGTGGTGATATTAAGAAACCTCATGTTAATAAATGTTTTTACTTTTTAAATTTTTTAAATTTTTTTTGGAATTCTAAAATATTTCTTGAATGTTTTTACTTTAAATGTTGCAAGGGAAAAAGTAAGGTTGGAGGCTAGAGAGTTTCTGATTTTCTTTTTTTTTTTTTTTTGAGACGGAGCCTCAAGCTATCCCCCTGGGTAGGGTGCCATGGCATCACAGCTCATAGCAACCTCTAACTCCTGGGCTCAAGCGAGTCTCCTGCCTCTGCCTCCCAAGTAGCTGGGACCACAGGCGCCTGCCACAACGCCCGGCCATTTTTTGGTTGCAGCCATCATTGTTGTTTGGCGGGCCCGGGCTGGGGATTTGAACCCGCCACCTTAGTTGTACGTGGCTGGCGCCTTAGCCGATTGAGCCACAGGTGCCGAGCCGAGTTTCTGATTTTCAGTAATAAAATTCAGAACTATTGATAAAAAATTTACCTGTATGTATACTTTGTCACTGCAAGTTAAAAAAACACATTGTCTGATCAAACCCAAGCTTGCTTGCATTTTCTAAAACCTTTTCAACCTTCTAGGTCTCTATGACTCTACAGTAGTTAAAAAGTTCAGAGCCTTAAGAGATTAAAGAAAGGAACTATTTCTCCCTGCCTATCTGGTTGGTAGTTTTGGGATTTCGGTCAGGGTATAACTTTTAGCAGTGGGATAATGTGTATTGCTTTCTCTATTTAGTGTGTCACTGTGTTCAATTCACTTATGTAGGAGAAATGTCTTTATCACCAATACCAAGCATAGCACATGTGACTATTTAGTGAGTCACCGTGTTCAATTCACTTATGTAGGAGAAATGTCTTTATCACCAATACCAAGCATAGCACATGTGACTCAGTCTGCCCTCTAAGGGCTTGTGAGAGCTTCTCTCTGTAGGATAGTTTTGATTTTGACCTTGTAATGAATGGCCATTTGCTAATACAACATGTCTTCCTAAACTATTTAATTTTGTTCCTTTGATGCTAGTAGAGATTTTGTTGACATTTGCTCATATTTCTGAATAAGCCATCAGCAAACTCTGTCCTCTTATACCATCCTCATTAGTAGCTTTCAATTTCTAGTTTCACAATTATTTCCATTTCTTTTCCCTCCACTGTTTGCGTTGATCAAATGGAGAAGTGTACTTAGTCTTCAGAAAAGGAAAGGATTTAGTAAATAAATGATTGACTGTGGAGAGGATGTTTAGACCAGTGGAATCTCAAGTCACAGATCACCGTAAACAGATCTATATTTTGAAGAAAAACTCCAAGAATTTTTCAGAAAAGCAAGACATTATAATCATTTCTAAATTGCTATGACTCTTAGTGGTACATTAGTAGATGTTGGCCCACTGTGGGCCAACACATAGCAGAGCAATGCATAACCCACAGCTTCTCACAGTGTTCCCAACGAAACTCCGTCTCTTGCACAGTTGACAGAGCAGATTAGGGTGCGAGCAAAGGCAGTGACACCATGGAGATATGGGATCATTTCTGTTAATATCAATTGATTGTCACATGTTACTCATCCTCACAGTTTACTGGAGTATATTACTTCCTTGCTGTATCCCTTCAGAGCTGCCAATATAGTTGTCCTTCTTGCTACTAAGTAGACGTCATCCGGGACAAACTTATGAAAGCTAGACCAGAAGAGAAGAATTCAAATCTCTTTTGTTAACACACTCATAATATAACAGTGTGACTTTGTAAAATATGTTCCACCCAAAGTCACTATACTTTGTGATTTCATAGTTGGATATTCTAGAGATATGGTTCTTATTCTTTTGGTCATAGAAATATTTGTTATACATTCTTAGGTTTTAGGAAGGCCACAGCCTAAGGTAGATTGTCATCTGGGAATCTCAAAGTCTGCTGGAGCATATATATATATATATATATATGTATGTATAAGTACATATATAAGTGTACTTTCTTCAGTGTCACCAGAAGTAGCTCTGTGATTTTTGCTTGGTTCTAGATAGTAAAATTATCTATGTATTATGTATGTATATATTCTGGAGCTGGTGATCTGGGACAGAAATACTAGCTCAATTGTGATATCAAGATAGTATTTACTGATGCTGGGTTATTTAGTGATGGTGTATTCAAAATGATCTTCCATGGAAAGGTAGGTGGTTTAAGCAGCAGATGGCAGACAGAAACTTGCCCCTGGCAATATGGATTTGGGTTCCTCTTGGTTTTTATATTGGTGCTTCTCTAATAGAATAACAAAGCTCCCTTGAGCTTGGAATCATGTATTTCAGGGGCAAGGTTTCCATTGCTTAACCTTTCTTCCACTTTTTTCTTCAAAAACTGCCTTATTTTATGGAAGCATTTTGATATTTTGTGTCCACTAGAGGGAGATGTTAAGCTATTGTACTATTTGTTTACATTCAGCATGTATCCATGAAAGCATTATTTAATAATTCATATTAGGTTATTAAGTAAGAAATACCTGATTTCCTTATGTACTAAGTTTGACAGTTGATGTCTCTGACATTTCACTTTGACACTTATTATTTTTTTAATTGTGAAGGTTTATCCCCATTTTTTTAAATGTGCGTTTTGGCTTGTGATTATCTTTTAGCTTTTTTTTAAGAGCAATTTTTTTTTAGACAGAGTCTCACTATGTCATCCTCAGTAGAGTGCTATGACATCATAGCTCATAGCAACCTCAAACTCTTGGGCTTAACCAATTCTCTTGCCTCAGCCTCCCAAGAAGCTGGGACCACAGGTGCCTATTACAACACCCAGCTAGTTTTTGTTGAGGTTGTCATCATTGTTGTTTAGTTGGCCCAGGCCAGGTTCAAACCCGCTAGCCTCGGTGTATGTGGCTGTCTCCGTAACCACTGTGCTATGAGCGCCAAGCCTAGAGCAATTTTTAAGAAACCATGGATAAGTACAATTTCATGTTTTTGAATGTGAGTTCTGTTGTGGAACCGATGCAACACGGACAGTTCAAAATATCAATGAAGTGTTTGGGAAGGATGTGGATCATGAATGCACAGTACATTGATGATTTGAGAAGTTCCCTTTTGGTGATTTTAATCTTGAAAATGAGCCACGTGGGTGACCTGAGAGCAGGGTGATAATGATGAACTGAAAGTTGTAGTGGGAGCAAATCTATCTCAGCCTAGGTGTGAGTTAGCAGCAAGCTTTGATGTTTCTATTCTAACAATATTGGATCATTTGAAACAAATGGCAAGGTAGAGAAGCTGGATGGACAGGTTCTACATGAATTAAACGAGCATCAGGAGAGAAACCATCTTGAAGCTTGCCTTTCTTTGCTGTCACAACACAAAGATGAACACCATTTGTCTAATATTGGTGTGTGTGATGAAAAGTGGCTTCTTTTTGATAATTACAAGCATTCAGTTCAATGGTTGGATAAAGATGAAGTGCCAAAACATAATCCAAGACTGAATATTTATCGAAAAAACCTAATGATGTGTGTTTGGTGTCCAGTGTTGGTATTATCCAACATAACTTCTTGAAACCTGGTCAGTCTATTACAGCTGATAAATACTACAGGGATGATTTTGCTTGTTAAAAAGTTTACTTCTGGATCCAGAGGCATTTTGATTAGCTGATTGCTTATGCTCAGATTACTTTTCCTTTATGGATGCCAGTTTTGTTAATTTTGTGGTGTCACAAAGAAAGCTACAATAGCTGCTTAATCATTACATAGTTCCCCTGTTTTTGAGAGGGGAAAAAAATATACTGTTGAGATGTCCCTATCATGGTTCCTCTGAATTATAAGGTTGTGTGCTTGAACCTCACTGAAGGTTTAGAAGAAAATATTCTTTCTGTCTACTGCAGCCTGATGAAAAACATGATGAGGGGGCTTGTTATTAAGCAGCTGAGATTGGCCAATCCTCTTGCCAGACAACACTGTCACACAAACAACACTGCCCAAACTACAGAAGCTGGACTTGGAAACTCTGTGTCACCCACCAGAGTCACCAGACCTTGCACCAAATGACTACCACTTCTGGGTTTGGGCCACTTCTTGCAAGGAAGAATATTCAATTCTCAATAAGCTGTGGAAAAGGCCTTTCATTATTATTTCATCTCTGCTGGCTCTCCTGGCTTTTTTACCGCTGACATAAACAAGTTACCATTAAGATGGCAAGACTGTGGTGATAGTTGGGTGCATACCTTGATCAATTGTACTGCTTCTTGTTTGAGATATAATAAACCAAACTTTTGATTCAAATTTGGACATTTCGTATTTAATGACCTAATATTTTTATTTTTATTAATTTATTTTTTAAATTTTTGCCCGTCAAAAGACGAAGAAACCTAATACTTTAAACTATCAGAACCTTTCCAGAAGTGTATTGAATGAGGAATCCTGTTCAAAGGGAAGAGGACTGTTAGCTATTCCATTTGTCACTTTTCTCTTGGGAGAAGATTATGGTTTGTAATTTTATGATTTGTGCTTTCATGAATATGGGCGGATTATAGTCTTAGAATACAATCTGCTTAGGTAATTTAAGTTGAAAATCCTAACAAAAGGTTTACATGTTCTTTGTTTTACATTATCCCTGAACATAGGCTTTTTGGGTGTTCTCCATGAGTTGTAAATTATTTTATTGACAAAGTTCTTTGAGTAAAATGCCTTTTTTTTTTTTTTTTTAATGATTAGGAATGAAACATGATGTAGAAAGGGAGAGGAGTCAGATTTTATTTCAACTGAAGCCTTGGCCATGGCAAATGATCTTTTTTCTAGTGAAGGTATCTCTTGAATTTAAAACTCAGTTGATACATAATCACTGAGAAGATTGCTACTTGTAACCAAAAGCAGTATGATGAATGTGAAATTAACGAGTGGGATTAAATCTTGTCATTTATTAAGTATTGTGATCTCTGTCTTTGAATCTGTATTTGGAAGTTGGGTGCATCTTTAATGAGGAAAATTTGTAGTTTCCAAAATTCCATATTTGGTAACATGGATATGGCAGTTTTGTGTTTTATGGCACAAGATTTGATGACAAAAAAGCAAAACCTATTTGACAGTATATATGAAGAGGGTACATTTTGATTGTGGGAAGTGGAAATACTGGGAATGGGATTTTGTTCTAAATGGCCTTACTAGGACTTGACTTCATTTAGCTTTTCTGTGCTTTGAAAATGGTATTAATAGAAGCCAAGGACTATGACCCAGTTAGACCAAAGAACTTGATGGAGACATTTTTTGAAGGTGAATGAAACTATTTTATAATGTTAGCATACGTAAAAAATATCTTACAAGACTCTAAATAGACTACAGGGATGATTTTGCTTGTTAAAAAGTTTACTTCTGGATCCAGAGGCATTTTGATTAGCTGACTGCTTATGCTCAGATTACTTTTCCTCTATGGATGCCAGTTTTTTTAATTTTGTGGTGTCACAAAGAAAGTTACAATAGCTGCTTAATCATTTTAAAAAAAATGTACTGTTGAGATGTCCCTCTCATGGTTCCCCTGAATTATAAGGTTGTGTACTTGAACCTCACTAAAGGTTTAGAACAAAATATTCTTTCTGTTCAGGAATCTTTACCTGATATAAATGTAAAGGATTTGTTCTGCGGTTATTTTTCCCCTGTCACAGGTGGGGGTAGTCTTTTTCCTTAAAGTAGTGATGCATTATGGACAAAACAGGTGGGGCTTCTTTTAAAAGACGTCATAGATGTGATGTTTCTTTTTTTTCCCCCAGTGCGTTTTGTGTCTTTGTAGAGTTACTTCTGCCACCTTTCACTTGAGGCAAGTAGTTTACTAATATGTTGATGTGCTTTGTTTTTAGTGCATTTCTTTTGTGTTTCTTGTTCTTGACATCTTAACGTCAATTCTGACTATGGCTAATTCTCAAAGTGAGTTTTTAAGCACTCTGAATGTGCAGATGGGCAACAAATCAAGATCTTGATTGTTAATATTAGCATCAAACAGATTTAGGGAAGAAGATAAATTTTCGTTGGAGAGAATATCTTTCTCTTGTTTCATCTTTAAAGAACCAAATGGATTGAGAAAAATCTTAAAAAACCCCCACATACATTGAATATCAGAAATCTATATGGAGAGAGGAAATGTCCCACCTCACACATTCCATTCACGTTCTCTGTATTTTAATAATTGGGGCATTCCTTTCAGACCTTCTTTAGAATATGCTCATTTAACTTTTTCCATATATATTTTGTTTGGGAAGTTTCTTAAACTTGGATGTGTTTTATAGCTATATTCCATTTCTTTTATACTAATGACAGAGAAAGTGGGGGAAAAACTTGTTATAGACCAGGAAGCATCTCTCTCTCTTTTTTTTTTCTTCTTCAAGGTTTTACAGGGTATTTAACATGTTTAAAATTCACGTGTTTCATGATTGTATGGGTTTGATTTATGTATTATGGAGGGACTTAGCTTGTTAATTCAGTTGGTGGTTAGTTTCTTAAAGAGAAGTCATTATCAGTCCCCCTACAATTTAGTAACAGAACATTTGATACTCTGATTGTTACGAGTTTTAAGATACTTTATGAGATCTGAAGAAAGACAATTATTATATATAGAGTGAAATTTAGCAAATTAGGCTACTCATTTTTTAAATCACAGTTTATCTTGAAACTTGAATGAATTTTGTCTGGTTAGGTTATATAGGTGGACTGCTAAAATTATGCTGTTTCTGCAGAGTGAAGTCAAATTTTTAATGTCAGTGGTGTTATGCTTTTGAATGTCCTGTCCGTAGAAAACCAAATCTTGGAACTCTCCTTTTACTCAGATGTTTTATAAGAGCAGAGTATTATATGTCTTTTTATCAGTGGAATTAGATGGCTGTCTCCTGATTCAGCCACCCCAGGAGGTTTCTATCATATTATTAGAGCTTTCAAGGGCTTCTGGGCCACCTGTTGCTGCCATTGTTCCTCTCACCTGGGCAGAGTGCATCTGGCTACTCAGATTCTCCGTAGTATGTCTGATTGTCAAGTCCTAACGTCTAATTACTAGTAAAATAGGATTCTGAAACTCAGTCTGCCCTGTGAGAACAATACAGTGGTTATACCATTATTGTGACTTCCTGTGTTTGCATAAAATAGTTTTAAAATTCTGTTGTATGTGTATTTAAATCTAAGACCTTTGTAGAAAAAAAAAAAGGCTTCTGATCTAAATTCTGACATTATGCCACTCCTTTTTCCTCAAGTGAAATGATGGACATAATTTGTGTGGAATTTAAGCAATTGATGAAAGGAAGAATTAGGAATTTCTTTGATTTCTACAGTCAAGAATCACTCATTCCAGGGGAGTTTTGGTTTGGCAGCTTGTATTGACGTCAGTGTGACATTGATGCAGACTTTTCCGCCTCAGTTGCAGCAGCTTCTCACAGACCTTCCTCATGATATGCTGGACGATGACGACCTCTCCTCCCCCGACCTCCACTATTTGGACTGCAGCGAGGATGACGCAGAGGAAGAGTAAGTACCTGAAATCACTTAGACTTCTGTGTTGCAAGTCGATAAGCCTTTTTCTTTTGATTCTCTGCAGATAATAACAACGTACATGATTATACAATGGTAGACAGATTCTTAACATTTTGAGTGAAGGTTGGAGGGAAAACATGAACATCTTGGGGTTGTTTATGTTATTTATATCCAAGTAAACAATGGTCTTTACATCTAAAATATTGATTTTTCTCAAGACCACACCATCCTGAGCAGTTGGAGAGGAACTGGCATGAACATCAAGTGCTGCCCAAATCTCAAAGTGTAAGTGTCAGGTGCGATCACGACTTTGGTGAGGGTGGGAGTAGATCTTAGTGCTTTTGTTTTACTTTTGTTATCTCACAGGACTATACAGAAATTCAGGGTTTCTTCATTGGAGAAAAATGTAATGGCTGGGAAGAAAATCCAAGAAAAACTGAAGACCGACACGCTGGGTACCATCCTGAAGAAGGTGGAGATGAAGGCGGAAGTGGCTACAGTCCTCCCAGTAAATGTGAACAGACTGATTTGTATCACCTCCCTGAAAACTTTAGACCATACAACAATGGTCAGAAGCAGGAATTTAACAGCCAACCGACCAATGTAATTACATTTTCAGATCCCCAGAGGAACCATTTTCAGGTATCGTTGAGAACCTGACTTTCAAGAATTAGCATGTGTTTGCACAGATATCTGCATGATGTATGTGTGTGTTTAAAACATGTATGTAAGTGCAGTGGTGAAATGATGTATTTTAACTATACAGATTTCTGAGAGTGTGCTTATTCAGGTTCGTGGTGAATTAGTCATGCTGTTTTCTGTTTATAATCTAATACAATCATAATCTTGAGTCAGAAGTTTAAAATGGAGGTTCTTTGGAAACATTTATTTAAGCATTAAAAATTAAGTCTGCCAAAGATTAACTGTCCTCAGTTATTGCTGCTTCTGGCTTCTACCAGTTCCCTTCATGTCAGGTATCTTCATGTAGTTATGAAAGCAGGAATTCTGCTGTTAGTTTCCTCAATTTTCTTGCTTACCAGTTATAAAAACTTTTTTTTTTTTAGTTTTTTTTTTTTAGTTTAATCATAAATATATAGATCATGTATACATTAATGCACTTATGGGGTACAGTGTGCTGATTTCATATAGAATTAGGAACTCTTACATCACACTGGTTAATATATACCTCATCTCGTTTACTTAATTATTGTGTTAAGACACTTATACTCTATACTAATAGATCTGACATGTACCCTTGCATTATGTACCCATAGGTGTGATCCCACCATTCACCCTCCCTCGATCTGACCTCTCCCCTCCCCTCCTACCCTCCACCTCCCTCCTTCATCTTGGGCCATAGTTGTGATCTATTCTTCATATGAAAGTGTGTGATTGTAAATTGGTTTCATAATAGTACTGAGTACGTTGGATATTTTTTCTTCCATTCTTGAGATACTTTACTAAGTAGGATATGTTCCAGCTCCATCCATGTAAACGTAAAAGAGGTAACGTCTCCATCTTTTTTATGGCTGCATAATATTCTATGGTATACATATACCACAATTTATTAATCCATTCATGGGTTGATGGGCACTAGGGCTTCTTTCATGACTTGGCTATTATGAATTGAGCTGCAATGAAAAATCTGGTGCAAATATCTTTGTTATAAAGTGATATTTGGTCTTTTGGATATACACCTAGTAGAGGAACTGCAGGATCAAACAGCAGGTTTACTTTTAGATCCCTGAGTATTCTCCATACTTCTTTCCAAAAGGCATGTATTAGCTTGCACTCCCACCAGCAGTGTAGAAGTCTTCCCTTTTCTCCACATACATGACAACATCTGTAGTTTGGGGATTTTGTTATGTGAGCCACTCTTACTAGAGTTAAATGGTATCTCAAAGTGGTTTTGATTTGCATTTCTCTGATGATTAAAGATGATGAGCATTTTTCATGTGCCTGTAGCCCAGATCACACTATATCATACCACTCTGGCTGTCAGTGAGATGTCTTGGCCTATTCAGAGCACTA
>CAUYQV010137919.1:0-50091 GCA_963574575.1 Galagoides demidoff
GGACCACAGGCGCCCGCCACAACGCCCGGCCATTTTTTGGTTGCAGCCATCGTTGTTGTTTGGCGGGCCCGGGCTGGGGATTCGAACCTGCCACCTTAGGTGTACGTGGCTGGCGCCTTAGCCGATTGAGCCACAGGCGCCAAGCCGACATAACAGTTTTAAAAACTGTACTTTGGGCTAAGCCCCTGTAGTTCAGCAGCTAGGGCGCCGGCCATATACACTGGAGCTGACAGGTTCGAACCCAGCCTTGGCCTGCCAAACACCAACAATTACAACAAAAATATAGCCAGATGTCATGGCAGGCACCTGTAGTCCCAGCTGTTTGGGAGACTGAGGCAAGAGAATCACTTAAGCCCAAGAGTTTGAGTTTGTGGCTTGACGCCTGTAGCTCAAACAGCTAGAGCACTAGCCACATGCACCAGAGCTGGTAGGTTTGAATCCAGCCTGGGCCTGCCAAACAACAATGACAACTGCAACCAAAAAATAGCTGGGCATTGTGGTGGGCGCCTGTGGTCACAGCTATTTGGGAGGCTGAGGCAGTAGAATTGCTTAATCACAGGCAGCGCCTGTGGCTCAGAGGGGTAGGGCGCTGGCCCCATATGCCGGAGGTGGTGTGTTCAAACCCAGCCCCAGCCAAAACCTGCAAAAAATAAAAAAAGAATCGCTTAATCCCAGGAGTTGGAGGTTGCTGTAAGCTGTGATATCACAGCTCTCTACTGAAAGTGATATTCTGATACTCTGTCTCAAAAAACAAAAGAAAACTGTACTTTGGTCAGTAGCTGATGCTTTTTTTAAGGAAAATATAGGAAGCAGCAGCAAGTTTATAACAGTAACAGAAGGTGAGAAAGGGTAATATGGTAAAAATTAGCATCTAGCACTTACTATAAAACAATTTTTGTTCTTCCATGTTAAAAATGTAGAATGGGAGAAGTGAAATAGCTGCTATTTCCTAAATTTGGACCTACTGCCAGAAGGGTACATTCTTTCTTCTGTCATTTTCCTCCCATCTTTATTTAAAAACAAATGAAAAGGATAATTATCACCACTTTGAAGAGAGGAAAGTGCCCTGAGGAGTGTTTGTTGGATTTAAGGGAGGAAAATAGTATTACAGAATGTTAGAAATCTTGCCCCAGGCTAAACAAATAAATTCCTTGATCTACCTTTAAAGATTTCATTGACTTTCTTGTGGTTGATTACAGGGCACAGTTTTTCTAGGTTGCCCTGACTGTATAGAGAGGCAAAGTTTGAGGCATCTAGGCGCATATATATCTGCATTTTTATGACTTTAGGGAGTTTGGGTAGTTCCTGCCTGAATATTTTGGAAGCCTCCTCTTGTCTTTGGAACTGAAAAAGGTCTGCTATGTTCTGTGCTTATTTTGGGTGAAAGGGAGGAAGCTTTCCTGGGTTTAAATCCCAACTCAAATATCAAGTATATCCCAAGACACATATTTGAAGTTTTCTTTTTTTCTCCAACATACTATGAAAATTTTCAAACTCACAGAAAAGTTGAAAGAACAGGGTGATTATCTATATGCCTATGCCTACTTCCTAGATTCAGCAGTTATTAACATTTCATCAGATTTGTTTTATATGTGTGTTTTGTTATAGGTATGTATCCATTTTGTCCTCCTGGAAAAATAAGTTTCCAGGGTTATGAAACTTCCAGTTTAAAACATGTGTTTGAGGCTTGGCTCCTGTAGCTCAGCGGCTAGGGAGCAGGCCACATACACAGGGCTAGCGGGTTCAAACCCAGCCTGGGCCGGTCAAACAATAAGTTGCCTGACAACTACAACAAGAAAATAGCTGGGTGTTGTGGTGGGTGCCTGTAGTCCCAGCTACTTGGGAGGCTGAGGCAAGAGAACCACTTAAGCCCAAGAGTTTGAGGTTACTGTGAGCGGTAACGCCACAGCACTTTACAGAGGACAACATAATAAGACTCTGTCTCAAAAAAAATAATAAAAATAAAAAATAAAATGTGTTTGAGGCTGGCCGTGATGACTTACACCTATGATCTCAGCCTTCTGGGAGGCTAAGACAGGCAGATTGCTTGTGCTCATGAGTTCGAGATCAACCTGAGCTAAAGCATGGCCCCGCCTCTAAAAATAGCCAGGCATTGTGGCAGGCACCTATAGTCCCAGCAACTCAGGAGGCTGAGATGAGAATGGCTTGAGCCCAGGAGTCTAAGGTTGCTGTGAGCTATGATGCTACGGCACTCTACCAGGGGCGACAAAGTGAGACTCTTGTCTCAAAAAAAAACAAAACATGTTTGTAAATTTCTCTGTGAGGGCCAAGTCCACTTAAATGCTATTTGAAGTAGTAAGTATATTGTAGAAAGAAACAATGGTACCCTGAAGTAAAAAGGAGTATTATTTTAATTTTTCTTTATTTGGGATGAATTCATCTTATTTCTATGAACTTCTCAACACAGCTCACTACTTGTGTAATCATTTGCACATTTTCACCTTTTTGTACTAAGATAATCATAAAGCATTTTGAAGTTGGTGTATATGTTTTCTCATTGTTCTAGGTGATCCCTCTGATAAGCCACCTTGCCGGGGCTGCTCCTCTTACCTCATGGAGCCTTATATCAAGTGTGCTGAATGTGGACCACCTCCTTTTTTCCTCTGCTTGCAGGTAACTCGCTAATGCTTGCCTCTCCTAGTCTAGTTTTGTAATATAGTAATTATTACAGATTGCTTAGGAGAACTAGAGCTTATTAAATCTGTTCCTTCCAGTCAATTTTCCCTTACACATTTTACCACTGAGAAGTTGGGGAACAGAGCAGATGGGTGACAGAGACTGTAGATTAATCCACAAGTGCATGTCAGCCTAATACTTAACACTAGTTTTGTAAGTAAATTTAAAGTTTTAGGATTATAGAAAATACCTGGAAGATTATCCTTTTGATGTCACTATTGTCTTATTGAAGAGTGAGCTCTGTACATGTAACAAGGGAACAAACAATGTTGTGGGTAATAATAGTAGTAATAACACTAATTATAAGTGCTTCATGCTGTGCACTTCTTTTTTTTTCCTCAAGGTCTCACTTTGTCACCCTTAGAGTACAGTGGCATCATATATCCCTGCAACCTCAAACTCTTAGCTCAAGCGATCTTCTTGCCTTTGCCTCCCAAGTAGCCGAGACTACAGGTATCCACCACAACATCCAGGTAGTTTTTCTGTTTTTAGTAGAGGCGGAGGTCTGGCTTTGCTCAGGCTGGTCCCAAACTTCTGAGCTTAGGAGATCCACCCTCTCAGCGTCCCATAGTCCTAGGATTGTGGGTGTAAACTCCCTTGCCAGCTGAGCACTGTTTTTAGTACGTTACATCAAATTAACCCTTAAATCACACTATAGTCCTGTGAAGTTAGTATGACTTATATCTCCATTTTATAGATGAAGAAACTCAGGCCAACAGAGGTTAAGTAAGTTGTTCGAGGTCACTCAGCAAGTATCTTATCAGATCCAAGACAATATTGATTTATAAGAAACATCCCAATTTTGGAAGTGTTAAAATGTAAAAATGGCTAATGAAGGTTTGATACACTTTCAATTACAAAATGTAAGATGAATCCAGATTTCAGAGTTTTAAAATACGAAAAAATATGTCTTAGAGAATTGCTGAAATATGGTAAGTACAGAGCTGGGATTCAGATTTAGACAGCATGATTCCAGGGCTTATGCTTATATTAAAGGAGTTGTGCTAGGAGAGTTCTTTTTTCTCAGATCTGTTTTTTTCTGAGAGGACCACTGAAAAACTCTGATCATGAATATACCATCTTGGCTCGGTGCCCATAGTTCCGTGGTTAAGGTGCTGGCCACATACACCAGGGCTGGCGGATTCAAACCTGGCTCAAGCCTGCTTTAAAAAAAAACAACAACAATTACAACTACAACAAAAGAATAGGTGGGCGTTGTGACAGGCTCCTGTAGTCCCAGCTACTTGTGAGGCTGAGGCAAGAGAATCTCTTAAACCCAAGAGTTTGAGGTTGCTGTGAGCTGTGACGTCACGGCACTCTACTAATGGTGACATAGTGAGGCTTTAAAAAAAAAAAAAAAGAAGGCTCGGCGCCTGTGGCTTAAGCGGCTAAGGCGCCAGCCGCATACACCCAAGGTGGCGGGTTCGAATCCCCAGCCCAGGCCTGCCAAACAATAATGATGGCTGCAACCAAAAAAAATGGCCAGGCGTTGCGGCGGGTGCCTATAGTCCCAGGTACTTGGGAGGCTGAGGCAGGAGACTCGCTTGAGCCCAGGAGTTGGAGGTTGCTGTGAGCTGTGATGCCATGGCACACTACCCAGGGGGATAGCTTGAGGCTCCGTCTCAAAAAAAAAAAAAAAAAAAGAATATACCATCCTATTACAGCTGTAAACAAGATTTAAATGAATTCTTCTTGAAAAATTTTGAACCTGGTGGCTCACACCTGTAATCCTACCACTTTGGGAGGCTGAGGCAGGAGGACTGCTTGAGCTCAAGAGTTTGAGAACGCCCGTCTCTACTAAAAATAGGAAATTTAGCTAGGTGTGAGTACCTGTAGTTTCAGCTGCGGGGGAGGCTACAACAGAAGGAGCACCTGAGCCCAGGAGTTAGCAGTTGCAGCAAACTCTGATGACACCACTGGCACTCTAGCGTGGGTGATAGAGCAAGACTATCTCAAAAAATAAAAATAAATAAAAAGAGGGCTCAGCGCCTGTGGCTCAATCGGCTGGGGCACCAGCCATGTACACCTAGGGTGGCGGGTTCAAATCCCCAGCCCGGGCCCACCAAACAACAATGATGGCTGCAACCAAAAAATGGCCGGGTATTGTGGCGGGTGCCTGTGGTCCCAGCTACTTGGGAGGCCGAGGCGGGAGACTCGCTTGAGCCCAGGAGTTAGAGGTTGCTGTGAGCTGTGATGCCATGGCACTCTACCCAGGGGGATAGCTTGAGGCTCCGTCTCAAAAAAAAATAAAATAAAAATAAAATAAATAAAAAGAGTACCCATAAATCATCTTGATAAATAATAAAGCATTTTAAAAAGTACCTTTTGGTAACGTAGTTTTTCTTTCTTTGCAGTGTTTCACTCGAGGGTTTGAGTACAAGAAACATCAAAGTGATCACACTTATGAAATAATGGTAATGATGAAGTTACTGGGAATTTCTGTTCATGTTTCTTTTATTAAGTATCTTTACTTTTCTCTTCTGAATGTAGTAGTAATTATCTGCTAAGTTTTTTAGGGGTTTTGTGGATCTACTAAGTTATTTAAATGCAAAAACAGTTTTATGTACTTGGATTTTTGTTTCAGATTTAGAAGATACTTAAAGGAAGTAACTATTTGAGCTATCTTGATGTGTGGATAAGTGGCATGCTGCTCTTCAGGCTTGTTAGTAATCATGTAGCCAGTGTGTTGTCACTGTGAGCTAATGATATTTTTTAATGTGGTTTCAGTGGGCAGCAGAGAAGTTTATGTCTGGCACTCCATTCCCCTGCCTTAGGAAAATTAGTTACCCTCTGAGAATTAAGTTATGAAATGAACACAGTGAATGAGTTAATACATAAAATTACTGAAAGGGCAAACTGGTTTATACACCAGAATAAAACTTGCCTATAATTTGGTAGGTTATGTTGCCACCTCTGAAGAAGTAATGAGAGTATTGGTAGTATCCTTCTAAACCCTGGCCAGAGGAGTAGGTGGTTTAATGAGCCACAGTGAATATGTAGTTGAGAGGTATGTATACTTTAAGATAGTTTTGTCAGTTACGAAAGCATATTAAACATATAATTACATCTCCTAGTTTACCATTTTCCTGACAGTTGTCCTCCTAAGTTTCTTACAGGAAAGAATGTTGGCTGATTTGACAGTAATAATTTCACATCATGGATAAATCTGTATTAGTTTCTTATTGCGGATATAACAAATTACCAAAAATTAAGTGGCTTAAAATAACATATGTATCTTACAGTTCTATAGGTCAGAAGACCATTAAGTTCAATGGTTTGTTCCAGGTCCCATAGGCTGAAATCAAAGTATTGACCAGCTTTGGCTCCTATCTGGAGTCCCCTTGGCTTGTCCAGGTTGTTGGCTCACTACCTTGAGGTTATAGGAATGATGCCACTATTTTCCTTACTGGCTATTGGCCAGGACATGTTTTCAGCTTCTACAGGTAGCCTACATTCCCTCGCTTTTGGCCCCCTTCTTCCATTCTCAAAGCCAACAGCATACAGAGTCCTACAGTAGTTGATGAAATGCTGGGACTCTTTCTAACCTCTCCTGTGCCGAATTTCTCTGGGTGACTTTTCTGCCTGCCTTTTCTACTTTTAAGGGTTCTCAAGTGATTACATTGGACCTATATCATAATCCAAGGTCATCAGCTGATTAGTAATCGTAATTTCATCTGCAAAGTCCCTTCACAGTAAAACCTAGTTAGTGTTTGAATAATCAGGGGATAGGAATCTTAAGAGGAGGAGAAAAACATCTTTGGAGTTCTGTCTACTGTAGCACTGTGATCTGTTTACCTCAATATTTTAAAAGTTTAAAAAGGATGTATCAGTTTTTCTGTGCCTGATCATTTGTGGGATTCTGTTAAAATAAGTTTCTGGGCTTATAATACTCAGAGTCAGATTGTAGACCGCAGCTACTTAGTAAGAATTCTTGGAAGCTAATTGGCTAGCTATCTGCCCATTTCCAAACACTTTTTGTTTATTTTTTATTTTTATTTTTTTGAGACAGAGTCTCACTGTGTCACCTTTGGTAGAGTGCCATGGCATCACAGCTCACAGCAACCTCAAATTCTTAGGCTTGAGCAATCCTCATGCCTCAGCCTCCTGAGTAGCTGGGACTTGGGACTACAGGCATGCACTACACTACTATGCCTGGTTAATTTTTTTTTCTTTCTTTCTTTTTTTTTTGTTTTTTTGAGACAGAGTCTTACTTTGTAGCCCTTGTTAGAGTGCCATAACATAACAGCTCACAGCAACCTCAAAGTCTTGGACTTAAGCGATTCTCTTGCCTCAGTCTCCCAAGTAGCTGGGATTACAGGCACCCGCCATAACACCTGGCTATTTTTTTTTTTGTTATTGTAGTTATCATTGTTGTTTTTAGCAGGCCTGGGCCAGGTTCAAACCCATCAGCCCTGGTGGATGTGGCTGGAGCCCTAACCACTGAGAAACAGGTGCTGAGCCTTATTTTATTTTTATTTTTTGAGACAGAGTCTCACTATGTTGCCTTTGGTAGAGTGCCATGGCGTCACAGCTCACAGTAACCTCAAACTCTTAGGCTTAAGCGATTCTCTTGCCTCAGCCTTCCCAAGTAGCTGGGTCTATAGGCACCTGCCACAATGCCCAGCTATTTTTGTTGTTGCAGTTATCATTGTGGTTTAGTAGGCCCAAGCCAACTTTGAACCCACCAGCCCCAGTGTATGTGTCCGGCACCCTAACTGCTGAGCTATAGGGACCAAGCCCTAGCCTCATTGAAATTATTTATTTATATATATTTTTTGAGACAGAGTCTCACTTTGTCACCCTGGGTAGAGTACCATGGTGTCACAGCTCACAGCAACCTCAAACTTCTGGGCTTAAGCGATTCTCTTGCCTCAGCCTCTCAAGTAGCTGGGACTACAGGCGCCTGCCACAACACCCAGCTATTTTTTGTTGCAATTGTCACCATAGTCTAGCTGAGCTGGGCTTAAATTTGCCAGCCTCAGTGTATGTGGCTACCTCTGTAACCACTATGCTGTAGGCACCGAGCCTCGTTTTAATTTTTTAATTCAAATTTTTATTTGTTTATGTTTAGATACTTGTTTTTGTATTATAAAGGAATTTTGTAAAAATAGCAGCTGGATTGCTAGCTTGGGCCTGAAGTGTACAAAGAGAAATATGTTTGCTCTTTGTTGGCAGAAAATACTGTTGTTGTAAGTTGTTATAAGTTCAACAAAAATCTATTATTACATTCCACGGTCTTATTTTGTATATGGAAATCATCATTGTTTTCTATAGTTACACTTCTAATGTATAAGCATAAAAAAGAATTAAAAACTATTATACAGATATGGAATTAGTTCTACCCATGTATAATGTGTATCCTATTTTTCCCTCAAAAAATTTGGGCAAATAAGTGCACATTATACACTGCAAAATACAGTATAAGAGAACAACTGACAAGCATTTGCCAAAGTACACCAGAGAAATCCAAATGTAATAAATCTAGGCCCTATTTATTATAATGAAAAACACATTTCCACTTTTGTGTGAACTAAAAGTATAGCCAAAATATTTTTCAAGTATTCATTTCTTACTTCTTTCCTATTCTCCCAGGGTAAACAGATCCTGTTCTTAAACACAAATGAGAGAATATTAAATACAAAGAATCCTTTTTTAAAAAACCTTAAGCAGGGTGGTGCCTGTTGCTCAAGGAAGCAGGGCACCAGCCCCATATGCCAGAGGTGGCAGGTTCAAACCCAGCCCCGGCCAAAAAAAAAAAAAAAAAAAAAACCCTTAAGCAGTGTCCACTAGTCTTTAGAAAAAAAAGATAACTTCCACTCAAAAAATGATTAACTTTCCCACCGATATCATCTATGAACATCAGCAAAACCCAATTTCCCACTTTTCAAAGCCATTTTGGCAAGCACAATAGCTATGAATTACAAAGAAAGGCAGGAAAAGCTTAGGTGAAGCACTTTTCCCAGGTAAGATAACACAGGAATAGTGTGTTCCTATTCACCTATACAGGGTGATTATTAGCACTTGCTTATATCTATAATCTCCTAGGAACTTTAAAAGTCTTTCACTGGCCTCATGTCTTTGTTCTATCAGCTGAGGACAATAGTGATTAACTTTATCACCATTTTTCTGTTTAAAGGAACAAAGATCTAAAAGTTAAATTTATTTTTATTTCAAATTAACATGAGGGTACAAATTCATAGGTTACACTGTTCTCACTTCCAAAGTAAAGTTCAATTTGTAGAAGAGCCCTTCACCTAGTGGCATGCTAAACATTCTCACATTGTGTACATTAGGTGAGATGCCACCAATCACGTGCCCCCACCTCTCTCTCTCCTCCCCACTTCCCTTGCTAGACTTTGTGTTTATATTGTTGATGTGGGTATGTAATCATTTATATACTGGTTTCATATTAATACTGAGTACACTCGGCATTTTTTCCCCATTCTTGAGATACTTTACTAAGAAGAATGTATTTCAACTCCATCCAGGTAAACACAAAAATTGTAAAGTCTCCAATTTTTCTTATGGCTGAACAGTATTCCATGATATACATATGCCACAGTTTGTTAATTTAGGGTGACAAAATTAGTATATTCACTGATAGAAACTTTAAAATGTAGACAAACCACTATCAATGTCTCAATCAGAGACACTGAGTGGCATTATTACTATTGTTCTTTATGGGGGAGGGGAGTTTACAGTGATATATCTACTTGTATCAGCTCAATGTTTTGATATCAAACACTTACCTTAGTTTTTTCTAGAGATAAGAATAAACCTGGATGTATGTGTTTTATGAGGCTTTCCAGCAGGCAGACAAGTGTGTATTAACTGGAGAACAATCTTGTTTGTTTCAACTTACCAGAACACTGAAAACAATTACTGCTAGTCCCAGTATTGACAGATAAGGAAACTGAGGCTCAGCACTGTTCAGTGATTTGTCGAAAGAGCACCCTGCTCAGGGAGGCAGGGCCAGGTCTGAAACCTCAAGTCCTTAAGCGTGCCTGATGCCAAGTCTGCATCCTCATGGATGGGGACAGCCCTGGAAGATGCTTAACACATGTCACCAAGGAAAAGGGCAGGGAGTGATGTGTTGAAGATCATATCTACCATTAGATAACCAAAATGCCAAATAGATACCATCACTAGAACAATGGCTCTTCCAATTCTATCCTTCAGGAAAGAGCATAATCTCTTGGACAAAAATGAAGTAGTTGCTTCAGTTAGGATGACTAATCCAAATTAGCAACCCAGGAAGTGTCAGTATCAGTCAAACATAAAAATGTGAATTAGGCCACCATTAAGGAACTGCTGCTAACCTGACGGACGACTTCCTCAGTTTAGGGGTTGACCTGTCTGAAGTAGAAAGGGCAACGTTATAAACCAATCAACCCAGGGATCTCTGAGAGCTGACAACAAGGCACAGGGAAGTGGGTAGTTGGGGTATGTGTGTGGGGGGTTGCAGTATGAAAGCAGGCACACAATGGTACAGGGAATGTGGTACTCACAGCTGGCACTCGTCCCCCTTGACGCCTTTGGTGGTACAGAAGCACTTGCCCGTGTTGGTGTTGCACAGCGACGCATGCCCATTGCACTTGCATGCTGGAGAGAAAGGTGGGGGGGGAGTCACAACTGGCTGAAAAGATTATGACTACCAGAGATTTTTCCTAAATAAATAATTTTATCTGAATTGGGTGTGATAGTAAAGACAGATTAAAATAAGACCATTTAATGGGTAACATTCATGATTTTCCAGCCAATGACAATAATGTAAAGGTAAGATTGAGGGAACCAAAGTCAAAGGACAGGAGCACAGAGACTGCTGTTTCCCAGGGCCCCCTGAAGCAATTGCTATTCTGATCTTTTCAAGAGACTCTCTTTTTATTATGATTCTTTCATCCATTCAATAAATATTTATGAGGCAATTCCAGTGTGCCAGACACTGGGTGTGGGGACACGGACACAGTCCTTAGCCCATGGAGACACTCTGTAGATAGTACCCTCTGAAAGGAGGGTTGGTCTGACTATTCTCTGCCTTCACTTCTCCACCATAGCCACATTTTCAATCACACCAGGGCTTAGAACAAGGGTTCAGCGTTCTAGAGACCTCAGAGCACACCACCCTTGCCTTGCCTTCTTTTTTGCCTTTACTGAAAACAACTATCCCTATCCCCCTCCTCTGGCCATCTCAACATAGCTCTTTTTTCATTCAACATATAATACAAGCTATTATAAATTTTATACTCCAGTAGAAATGAGTCTTTTTGCTCAATATGTTTTTACTTTATCACCTGTGCATAAATAAATTAAAGGCATTAGGCTAGAGAGAAGAGTTTTTTTTTTTTAAGAAATAGAGTCTGGCAGTGCCTGTGGCTTAGTGAGTAGGGCACCGATCCCATATACCAAGGGTGGGGGATTCGAACCTGGCCCCAGCCAAACTGCAACAAAAAAACAGCCGGGTGCTGTGAGGGGTGCCTGTAGTCCCAGCTACTCAGAGGCTGAGGCAAGAGAACTGCCTGAGCCCAAGAGCTGGAGGTTGCTGTAAGCTGTGACAGCACAGCACTCTACTGAGGACCAGCCTGGGCAACACCGTTAGACCCTGTCTCTACAAAAACTTAAAAAAAGAATTGGCTGGGTAATATGCACCTGTAGTCCCAGACTTGGGAAGCTAAAGTGGGAAGACTGCTTGAGCCCAGGAATTTGAATGATCATATCACTGTACTCCAGAATGGCTAAAAGAGACCCTGTTTCAAAAAAAAAAAAAAAATTTTGAATTTATGTTCTAATAATGTTCTCTTGCTCACAGTCTTCAGATGGACATGAATGGGGAACATGGGACTATCTAAATCTTTTAAAATATGCTATAAGTATTGAGGAATCTAGCTTTTGGTTAAAAAACTCTGTGATTTTTTTTTTTTTTTTTGAGACAGGAGCCTCCAGCTGTCCCTCTGGGTGGAGTGCTGTGGCATCACAGCTCACAGCAACCTCCAACTCCTGGGCTCAAGCGAGTCTCCTGCTTCAGCCTCCCGAGCAGCTGGGACCACAGGCGCCCGCCACAACACCCAGCTATTTTTTGGTTGCAGCCGTCATTGTTGTTTGGCGGGCCAGGGCTGGATTCGAACCCGCCACCTTGGGTGTACGTGGCTGGCACCTTAGCCACTTGAGCCACAGGCACCGAGCCTGTGATTTTTTTTTTATACAGGTACTGACACGTTTCCCCTGGCTGCCTCCAGGGAGGTGCCTTCCCCTCAGCACTTGGAGCACACACAGTCCTACAGAGTCTCCCAGGAAGGACCCCAGTCCCTTACTGGACATTCTCTTTCACATATTTACATTCTTAGCCCTGGAGTCTTCATTCCAATTTTTCCCTATTTGAGGCCATGGGCAGAAGTCTTCAGGTGCCTCTGCCGAGGCCTCCCTACTGGGGAGGAGAGGGCAACCCTGAAGATCCTTTCCCTGCTCTGTCTCAGTATCCAGGACTTTCCTACTCCCAGCCCTTCCTCCTCCTCCTCCCTGCAACCTCAGGGTCTACAACATCTGGGGCTCCCTCCACTGTGAGACAATCCCCAGGACTCTCAAGTCTGAGCTGATCTACCCAATACTTAACGGGTACCCTATTCCATGAGGGGAAAGGGAACAAGGAGAGTCAGCTCTTTCTCTGGTTTTGGCCCCTTTCTTATATCACTGTAGAATGTGCTTAAAGTCTTAACTTATTTTCAGCTTTTTGCTTTACTCCAGTACCTGGAAGCTCAGCCCCCTCTCTCCGCTCAGCTGAGCCCCTGACAAGTAGGACTTAATAAGAAATACAGTAGCTAAAACAAAGTGGCTGTTCTTCTAGATATTCAAGTCAAATAGAAGCATTGTGTTTGATACTGATATGCCATCAATAAACCTGATCAATTTGACTTACGCTGACATTTCCCTCCGTTGGTGGGATCACCATAGAAGCCAGATATGCAGGTCTCACAGTGCTTCCCTGTGGTCAGGTTTTCACACTTCTCGCAGATGCTCTGATTAATGCATTTGCTGTGGCCATTGCACTGGCAGGCTGGAAAAAAGAGAATTTCAAGGGCCCTGTCCCACAGTAGAACTGTGTGGAGTAAATGCAACAACTGTTTCTTTAACATCCTACTGCCTCCAAATATAAAATCATCAAAACTGGTCCAGTAAAAACTAGCTTGAGAAAAATATCAAAAGAGCTAGTTCAAGAAAATCAGAAATATATCACGGCAAGGTGATAGCCCATAGCAATATTAAAAAAAATTTGTTATTAATTATAAAAAATATGCTCATTGATGGTTTATTTGAAAAATAAATGTTATCCTACGAAAAATATAAGGATGGGGGAAACCAGATATAATCCCATTACCCAGCGACCATGGTTAATATTTGGTACCTTTCCTTCCTGTATTTTTCTATACAGTTTTATACCACTATGCTCATGTTAATATTCAATTTTGAATTTTTAACTTAGATCACAATTATTTTATCACAGTATTTCATCTATCGCAAATAAAACTTTAAACAGAAGAATGATATCTGTGAATTGTAAGTTAAATTTAACCATATATTCTAATATTTAATTTGCTTTAAATTTTCATTTAGAAATAAGTAACCATCTTTACACATAAATATTTCCACAAGTAGGATTACTAAGATTCCTGATAGATATGGACTTTATAACTGAAAAGACATATAAAGATTGGGACTCTCAGGACTGCTCAGGATAGATACATAGGCTGTGTACTGCAGAACTTGAAGAAGGCGGGGTGGGGGTGGGCATTCACCTAGCACACAACCTACATCACTATAAACAAAATCTCTGATTTTGTAGACCTCTCTTGGTGGGTCAGTGTGATACAGTTTTTCACCATCTTGGTAATTTTCCATAGCCTTGGACCTATTCTATTTATCCACCTGTTATCCACCCATCTCTGTAGATACCTGAGTTATAAAACTTAAAATGATTGCACCAGTCATGAGTGCGCAAAAGTTACTCAAGATGTGTGGGATATTCATTTGCTCCTGTGAAGATGAGCAACTATATGAGGCAAAGGGTAAGTATAACACACATACAAAATGTAATTCCTAAAATCATTTACAAAAAATAATCTGTATTCTAGCTCATGATTAAAAGATTGAGAAAACACTTCTCATTCACCTCCCTTCAAAATCCCACCGGAATTACAGAAGAAATGTAAAAACAAGGATAAATCAATAGGAGTGTGGGATAAAAGGAAAAAGTGCTTTTAGACGTATTGAAAGATACTTCAGAAGTAATTAGGAATTTCCAGAAATTAAAGCAGATGGGGCCAATATGACAAAAAAGGGGGAACTAAGACACCTGTACCCCAAATTAGGAGAAAAAAAGGACTGCCAACATGACTAGATCCCCTTTATCAATTAAAAAAAAATCCAGTAGAGAAAAATAAGAGTAGAAATAATAAATGAGTTTATCAAGGTTGCGTGATATAAGATCAACATACAAACATCAACTGCATTTCTACACTCTAGTGATGACCCATCAGAAAATAAAATTAAGTTTACGATTCCATTTATAATAGCATGAAGAAGAATAAAATACGGGGTGGCGCCTGTGGCTCAAAGGAGTAGGGTGCCTGCCCCATATACCAGAGGTGGTAGGTTCAAACCCAGCCCCAGCCAAAAACTGCAAAAAAAATGAAGAAGAATAAAATACTTTATATGATAAATTTTACAAAGTAAAAGCAGGGCATGTACACCGAATACAAAGCATTGCTGAAAGAAAGTAAAGAGGTAAATAAATGGACATTCTAGGACCAAGGACTGGAAAACTTTAATATTGTTAAGATGGTAATATACCCCAAATTGGTCAACAGAATGAACACAATTTCTATCAAATCAGTTGGCTTTTTTTGGTTGTTGTTGCTGTAAAAACTGATAAGCTCATTCTAAAATTTATATGGAAATGCAAAGAACCTAGAATAAAAAATGAGAAAAAAATTGAAGGACTTAGACTTCCTAATTTTGAAGACTATTGCAAAACTACAGTAATTAAAACAGCATGATACTGGCATTAAGGAAAAATATATACACAGAACTAGGAGTCTGAAAATGAGACCTTAATTCACAGTCAACTGACTTTCAACAAAGTGGCCAAAGAAATCAATCAGTGGCAAGAAAAACAATCTCTTCAACAAATAGTGCAGGCAAAACCAGTGAAGGTCTACATACATAAAATTAATTCAAAAGGGAGCAAATATCTAATTTAAGAGATAAATCTATACAGAGCTTCAGAGAAAACACAGGAGTAAATCTTTGTGATCTTGAGTTATTTAGGCTAACACATGGGATAGAAACATTGATATATTAGAGTTAACCGAAATCTAAAACTTTTGATTTCAAAAGATACCATTAAGAAATCCACAGAATGGGAGAAAATATTTGCAAAAGATATATCCAGTAAGGGACTTATATCCAGAATTCCTAAGGACTCTTACAGTTCAATAATGAAAAGATAATACAATTTTAAAATGGACAAATAATTGATATTTCTCCAAAGAAGATACACAAAAGGCTAACAAAATGCTCAACTTTACTAGTCATTAGGGAAATGCAAAGCAAAACTACAATAACACTTTTCACCTGCTAGGAATAGCTACACTAAAAAAGATGGATAATACCAAGTGTTAGCAGAACATGGAGAAATCTAACCTTCATACATTGTTGGTGAGAATATACAATGGTGCAGCTCTTTTGGAAAATCTCAAGTCTATTATTCTTCTTTTCTACTCCCAGGCCTAGGAAACCACTAAATATCTACTTTCTGCCTCTATATATTTGCCTTTTTTTTTTTTTGACATTTCATATAAACGGTATCGTAGAATATATAGTCTTTTGCACCTGACTTCTTTTACATAGCATATTTTTGAGGGTCACTCATCTCATAGAATGTGAGGACTTAATTTCTTTTTATTGCCAACTAGTATTAGATCATATGGATAAACTCACATTTTATTTATCCATTCGCCAGCTGACAGATATTTGGGTTGTATTTGTTTTTGCTTATTATGAATAATATTGGTATGAACACTCGTGTACAAATTTCTGAGTGAAATATGTATCCAGTTCTCTTGTGTATGTACCTCAGACTGGAAATGCTAAGCCATATGACAACTCCGTATTTAACTTATTGAGGAACTGCCAAACTACTTTCCAAAGAAGCTGCACCATTAAGTAATTCTATCAGCAATGTATGAGGGTTCCACTCTCTCTACATCTTTGTCAATACCTGTTATTATATATATATTTATTAGAACTATTTTGGGGGGTTTAAAGTGGTATCTCCCTGCAGTTTTTGTTTCATTTTTTGAAACAGAGTCTCACTCTGTTGCCCAGGCTAGAGTACTGTGGCATCAGCCTAGCTCACAGCAACTATGAACTCCTGAGCTCAAGCAATGCTCCTGCCCCAGTCTCCCAAGTAGCTGGGACTACAGGAGCCTGCCATGACACTCAGCTAACTTTTCTATTTTTAGTAGAGACAGGACTTTGCTTTTGCTCAGGCTGGTCTCAAACTCCTGAGCTCAGGGGATTCTCCTGCCTTAGCCTTCCAGGGAGGCAGGATTAGAAGTGTTGTGAGTCACTGCTCCCAGCCTATCTTGAGGTTTTAACTTGCATTTATTTAATGACAAATGATACTGAGCATCTTTTCATGTGCTTATAGGCCATTTGTATTTCTTCTTTAGAGTTATGATTACTTAAATCCTTTATCCATTTCTCAACTGGCTTGTTGAGTTTAAAGAGTTATATATTCTGGATATTAGACTCTTTATCAGATACATGATTTGTAAATTATTTTCTCCCATTCTGTGAATTATCATTTCACCTGATATATTCTTGGTATTAACGGAAAAGCACAGATTTAAATACTTCATTAAGAAGTTAATTCCTAATAGATGAGAAATAGAATTACAGATCTCCCAAATCTTAGAGAAAAAAAAAACAACAGAAAATTTAAGACAGTTTAGATAAAAAAACTGGTCTCTCGTGTTATTTTGGGTTTTCTTGTTCTATCTCCTTTCTAAGAATGGTTTCTTTACATCCCTTGCCCACTTTTTCTGTTGGGTTGACATTTAGCTATTTTTTTCTGGAGTGCAAGGGTTTATATATCTACATGATAATCAGTAGTTTTGTACTTTGCAGATATTTCTCCCAGTCTCTTGCCTTTCACTTTTGTTTACAAAGGACTTCTTCCCATAAAGAAGTCCTCATAAAGAGCCCTGTTATCAATGGCGCTGTCTGACAGGCTCTTGCAGAAGTCTTGCCCCCTAATCTCTTGGGAGTCTTTGCACCTGTCCAGCCTCTCCCAACCATTCTAGAAGCTCACAACCACATTCCCAAGTAGTTGCTTCAAGTCTGAATCAAAGGCCAATTTCTCAAGAGTTGGCGTCTCAGAAACCCACTCCCACCCCCAGTAGGTCCAGGTCCAGGCTCAGGTTTTGGGCCAGCTCCTGGTCTGTTCCTTCCTGTATCAATCATTAGGAGTGAGTTACACATAAACAATGCAACTTTCAAGGTTTTATTCTTTGTAAATAGGTAGTGAATGTAAATTTGGATATACACGACATCTTACCTGGACAATGAATGAAAGACCAGTTGTACCTGCTGTCCTCCAGACACATGCTGGAATTAAGAAGAGGCTGTGGATAAAAATTTCCTGTAGGGGCCTGTGAAGGCATCTTCACTGGTCCTTTGTAAGAACCTTCTATGCATTTCCCTTTGCCAGTATTGCTGGGATCAGTACACCAGCCACAGCCTGGTTGCTCCAAGCAATGACTACAGGTACAGTAGCCTGAACAATTTTCAGCTATTAGAAAAAAAGAAGTTGCATTCACTACACAAGAAAATCTGAATTTGAATTTATTGAATATAAATTACATTTTTCTTTAATAGACTATTCAACTTTTGTGAGTCAAAATTACTATTCTATTGTGATCATTTAAGTGAGATAATAAATTTAAAGAGCTCAATATTTTGCCCAACACGTAACAGGGACCCTTCCCCCCAGTCCCAGAATGTTAGAGGCAGAAGAGGCCTTAGAGGTTGTTTACTAGAAGAATTTACTGTACCAATTAGGAGATTACGAATGGAGACACAGACTGAATAATATGACAGTGAAGCTGGCAAGTTATTTCTGTACTCTGTGATCTATTCTACATTTATTTACTTTTCAAGTGCCTGATTCTGTATGAAGTTCTCACCAGTCTAGACTATCTCAATGGTAGCCTCTGAACAAAACTGAACAGAAGGTCAAGTCCAGTCTTATTTCTAAAATGTTCAGAGGCTCACAACCCCTATGGCAGAGTTGTCACACAGGGCACATGTGAATGCTTAGAGCTCACTTTTTCACTTACGGGGGCAGCTGCTCATTGTATACCACTCCATACACTGTCCAAAAGGGAAGGAGGCCACGTAGGCATTGGAGTCCACACACTGCTTCATGTTGCTGCACCACATGCACTCAGAGCTGCCACTCGTGCACTCCCCACACGCCGTCCTCAAGGCACATGGCGTCCGGCACTGTTTGGCACTGTGGTTTGCTGGAAATTAAACACAAGAGAGAGACACTTATAGCTTCCTTCATGTCAGAATTTTTCAAATATGAGTTGTGACCCATTCAGGGCCTATACTAAATGAAGGACAAAATACAAAACATTACAGTCATCACGTATTGTTTAGTCAAGTGTATTTACACACTTGGGGCAAAAATGGATTTTCTCTATAAAGGACATTAAGAACAAAGATTAGGGAACAAGTGAATCTTTCCATAGAGAACTATTCTCTAAAAGTAGAGAGCTAAGCCCCTTAGAAGCTGGGAACTCAAGATGAACTACAAGAGTTTTACAATCCACCTCAATAGCCATAGACTATTTCCCTCTGCTTCTAAAATTCTGGGTTAGACTCTGCTTCATATGCTTGAAATCAATACTCCATCTGTTGTCATGCGTATTTTACATATATTGATACATAAAATATGATTTATAAACTTCTGTAAGGGAGATGTCCAACCTTTTTGAATCTGGAATGCTTCACTGAATTATACTTCCCATGGTTTCTCTCTCAATAAATTTCCAAAAGCACCTAATTCACTTTTGCACTTACCAGGTCTTTCACAGACACTACCATTGAGTGCGTTGATACAGATTGCTGCCTTCAATCCCCAAGTACTGGGTTCTGACAAGAAGCCACAGAATCCAGCATCACTGGGTTCAGATGGCATCCACTGTATTAAACTATTTGTAAATGGAGACATATCCTCCCAGCACCAATAGGACACATTGATCTTCCGAAGACCAACCCATGGAGTTAAGGTGAGCTTGGACTATAGGCAAAACAGAAACAACTATCAATCAACCAATGTCTTGATCAAAGAAGGCTTTGAGGTAAAAACACTAAGGCATACCCCACAGATGCAGGAAAACCTCCCTATGTTCTGACTCAACCATGGCAGATTAGGATACATCATCATTCCCACGTGACCATATTATAAAGAACAGAAATATAGCTCAGAGAAAAAAATATATCACAGAATTTTCACAGAAACTAATAGCAAAACAATAATCAAGTTCTGAAAGTTCTATATCCTATGACAAATGCTACGAAGTCTGATCATTCCCAAATATGGTTTAAATATCCATGCACACATGAGATCATCTTGGCAATATTCATGAAATGCTGGTCATATGCCTACCCTCTGATCATTAACTAAGTCTATTTGGGGTCCCTGGCCAATTCAGGTGACTGAAGTTTCCCACCTTCAGCCCTGGGGTACTGCTTGGTACTTACTAATCTGTTCTCCCCAGTTTTACAGAGATATAACTTAACAAAAGCCATATTTATTCAGCTATACAATGTGATGCTTTGATATATGTGTACACTGTGAAATGATTACCACAAACAAGCTAATTAACATATCTATCACCTCACATAGCTACCAGTGTGTGTGTGTTTTCGTAGGATAGGAGGTTGGGGTGTTGGGAACACAAAAAATCAACACTCAGCAAATTTCAGGAATGCAATACGGCATTCTTGACTACAGTCACCATGCTGTCCATTAGATCCCCAGAACTTGTTTATTCTGTATAACTGAAACTTTGTACCCTGTGAACAACATCTCTCCATTCTCCACCCACAGCAACTACCATTCTACTTTCTGCTCTATGAATTAAGACTTCTTTAGATTCCACATACAAATTAGATCATGTGGTATTTATCTTTCTGAACCAGGCTTATTTCACTTGGCATAATCATAATGTTTTAGGCTGGGCGCAGTAGCTCATGCCTATAATCCTAGCACTCTGGGAGGCTGAGGCCAGTGGATCACTTGAGCTCAGGAGTTCGAGACCAGCCAGAGCAAGAATAAGAATAAGACCCTGTCTCTAAAAAAAAAACAGCCAAGTGTTATGGTGGGCGCCTGTAGTCCCAGCTACTTGGGAGGCTGAGGCAAGAGAATCACCTGAGCTAAAGAGTTTAAGGTTGCTATAAGTTATGACTCCATGGCTGAGGATGACAAAGTGAGACTCTTATCTCAAAACAAAACAAAACAAAACAAAACACAATGTCTTCTAGGTTTACCCATTTTGTCAAATGACAGTATTTCCTTCTTACTTTCGAAGGCTGAGTAATATTCCATTGTATATACATACACATTGAGTATCCCTAATTCAAAACTCCAAAATGTTCGATAAAATCATTAACTTTCTGAGTGCTGACATGATGCTTAAAGAAAATACTCATTAGAATACTTTGGATTTTGGATTAGGGATACTGAGTTTAAAAAAAAGTTTTGTAAAATCAAAGTATAATGTTTATCCCAGAAATAAAAGATACTCCTAACTTTGGCAGTTATAAAACAAAATGCACATTGTATTTCCATTTTGTCAGAGGCAAAAATACATATGCCTATTAAAAGACCATAAAGAAATAAATACATCCAAAAGTAGTTATTTTTAGTTATGATAATGAGTGACATTTTTATATATTTATTGCTAATATTTTCTAAATTTCCTTTGAAATATGTATTATTTTTTAAAGACAGAAGGATAATACTTTTAAAAAGCCCTTTAATAATTCTTGTTTGGTTAAAGAGGCCTTCACAGTAAATTTCAAAGCCTAACAGAATTGTAGCCAAGGCCTTTTAGGATTTGGCCTTGGTTCCTTCTCAAGGCCCAGCTATAGTAAATCTCTCCCATCTAGCCTGCAGCCGGCAATACAAACTTACCTGCAGCTCACTCAGTGAGCCCTTCTCTTAGTCTTGACATTTAACATATGGGGGCACTAATGCACAAGAAGCTCCTTTCTCTTTACCTTCCCAATTCACTCCTTTCTACATTCAGGGGTTACCTCTTCCCAGCTCTCTACCAGCTATCTTAAGGCTAGGTTGGATGCTCATTCCTATATTTCCATATAAATCTGGGCTCTACAGACTGGGCTACATCTAGAGATATAACTGTGGAAGCACATTGCCCTTTGGTTGTCTCTCATCTATCGGTCTTACCACAAGATTGTAAATTTCTATCCTATAAAGGTGGTTGCAGGAAATTAGACTGCCCCAAACTTTTCAGAGCTAAAAACCTGAGGAAGAGAGAAAAAGGGCCAGAGGTCTATCTGGGGCCAGTTGGGATGGTTGAAACCTTCTAATCAGATATTTTTTCAGAGATGCAGGTGCAAGTTACTGGTAGAGATACCAGGGTAATGGGCAAAGCTGTGAGCCATCCACCCATTTCCTGAGGGACTGAATGACTATGGGAAGGTCAGCTGACATCCAAAGACAGAGCACCAGGAGAGGCCCATATTTGTGGGTGAGGAAAAGAAGAAAAACAATACAGCCCCCAATGAAGATTACAAAATTTGGAAAAGCTATCAAAATATTAATAAAATACCAAATGTAGCCACAGCATTCCCTCAGGTAAGCACACTAAGATAGCGTTATCAATGTTTGAGTGTCCACACTGTATCAAAGTTGCCCTGGAAGAAAAAGACTAACAGTAGAAAAGCAAAATACAGGGCACCTTCTACCAGTCTCAGAAGGGCCCCTCAGGTGCCCTGGTCACATATATTACGACCCAGCCCATACTTCCCATACCTTCACTCAAAGAAGGCTGCACCCACTTCTCTCTGCTTGACAAAAACATTTTCACCAAACTGTACTGCACCACAGCCAATGCTGCTAAAAGAGCTCTATTCTAAGAGCATCTATTTAACTAAGGATAGGATCATAGTTTGGACTCCGGACTAAAAATGACATTATAGAATATCAACTACAAGCCACCTGAGGGCACTGGGTGGACAGAAAGGGAACTTGAGCCCTTATGAGCTCAGAAACTCTTGCCAAGAACATGGTCTCTTCTTTTGGGCAGGCCGGGTCTTAGAAAGATCTGAATGCATGTACACTTCTTAGTTGCGACCCTGCAGTACTATGCACTGCAATTATACCTTAATCCAAGGAACTCAGGTAGCTTAATACAACCTGGCTAATTAGCAGTGACCTCTCCCTTCCCCCCAGCAGACTCTAGAGATAAAACACGCATGAAATCATCTGCTGATGTCAAAGTATGTGTGTGTAAATAAATTACTATCCCATATATAATCATTTGAAGGCCTTGTAATTTAATAGATGTGACTAATAAAAATACATAAAGTATTAACACTTTTAAGATAAGAAAAAAGGCATTAAAGGAAGAAATTCTGAGAATACAGCTGCACAGTCTATTTAGACTGTATATACTAGCACTCCTCCTCTGGCTAAGCACATCACCTATAGCCGCAGCCTTCTTTATGAAAGCTGCAGTCATGCCCTCAGTGGAAAGGTGGATCCTAGAAACTTAAGTTCTACGATTTTAACTCACCATGCTCTGTGATGACTGCATTATTCGCAGCTGCTTAAGGACAAATTCTACCTTCTTCTGGGTTGTAAGAGAAGCCAAAAAGGCATTATGGTTCCTACAGGACAATTTAGCATTGTCATAGCTCTCCTTGGCAGTAGTAATTTTCAAACATGAGTTTCCAACCAAATGCCAGCCAATGCCGCAGATATTTTCTTTTGTAAAGGGGAAAAAGAAAAAAAAATTAGAAATCACACAAAACTACTATATTACTAGCTGAAATTACTGAACACCTAAGTGATCTTTGTGATTTGAATTCCCAGGAACCTCATTAAGATCGCGGTAAGGGTATCAGACACATTGCTAAGGACCAAACACAGAACACAAAAGTAAAAAAATGTCTGCACTCATATCTCCTGGATCACAACAGCATATTCTGAAGTCACCTCTCCTATGTCTTGGAATAAAACACCAGTTTGATGCCAATGTTAGACTGGTATATTGCCTTTTAAAGAACAATAAGAAAGAAGACTAAAATCTTAAGTGAAGGGCAGACAAATGAATATGCATATTGGGAGGGTGGGGTAGAAAACTACAAGAATAGAAATGAGTTGGAAAATGAACAATTCTATAATCTCCCAAAGCTGCATCGTTTCCTTATCATCAGGGAGAAAGTACAATCAAGTACCACAAAGCATCTCAAAAATGGGGTGGGAAGATTGTTCTTGGGAAAACATTAAATTGATATGACCACGGCAGACAGGCAGGCTTGTAACCTGCTACTGGTGATCATCCTGAGCCCACACAAGGAGAAGTGATACGTGTAAGCAAAGCAACTTCACCAGACCCAAAGTTCCCTGAGACTCCATCAACACTGACTGTCATTAACAGTAACAGTTACTGAGATAAATGGAAGGCACCAGGGGGAAAAGATCATTTAAGAGCAAATAAAGATTTTCTCCCCAAAGTAAGGCATCAGCAAGTTAAAATGCAGAGACCAGGACCCCACCCTAGACCTGTACTTTTTAGCAAAAGCCCCAGGTGTTTTACTATACATTAAAGTTTGAGATACAATTAAAGAATAAAAAGGTCATCGTGCAAGCTGAATGAAGTGCTTCCAAAGGACATTCAAAAGGGGTCTGGTCCAGCCCAACTTCCCTGTACACCTCTCAGATGTTGCAGAGAGTCACAGAAGTTTCCCCTCTTGGACATCCTGGTTGAGCAAATATGTGAGCAAATACAGGTGTTCAGGCATGGCTGGCTGGCCTCAGGTCCCAGGTTCATTACCCAAAACTTCAGAAGTGTTATATACTGAGTACTCAGGGCTGTAGGTCACCAAAAAGCGCTGCTGACAGAGTTTCTCTCCTTCCTCTTACAGAAGGCCCCTGAGCAGGTGCCAACAACCAAATCCCAATGGTCAATAAGAAGAACTCTTACTACGAGCAATGCTGATGGTGGAGACTGCTATGGTAGCACAGTCCCAGGTTAGCAGAGCAGGCTGGGGAGGGGAAGTGGAGCAGGCTTAGTGATAGGAAGCCAAGCTGCCAGATTCTCCAGAGCAAGAGAATATACTTTATTTTAAAGGATAGTAAGTGTAAGTATTTAAGAGCTGTATTTTAGTTTAAAACAGTAACAATCGTAATACTGGCATGAACTCTCACTTATAAGGGTACAATATAAGGGTATTTGGCATACCTTCTGGGTGAAAAGCTCACCTACACTTTTACCCAACAGATATAAACAATGTAATGTAATCATTTATACCATATTAATTTGAAATAAAAATTTAAGAAATTTTAAAAAATACTTTGGCATGAAAAGTGAATGGATAGAAGTAGCTTTTCCCCTCTGCTAGGTTCAACCTAGGCTACCTGATATTGGGAAATGGGGAAGAAGTTTTTGAGCCACACACACCAAGATGTCCCTGCAAGGCTTACCAGGCAGAGCGATGCACTCTTGATTCCGGGGCTCCCACTGGCAGTTCTGATCCAGGGCACAGCTCCTGCAGCTCGTCTTCTTATTACAATAGTACATGGGGTTATCCTTGGGGCAATTGTCATACTTGGAAATGGAGATCTAGAATACAGAAGACAAAAGCTTTTCTCTTATATCCATAGAGAGAACCCATGATGAGGGCCAATACTAAAGACAAAATCAAATCAAGGAAGCAAATTGTAAGTAAATAGACAGGCAGACAGATATACAAGATGCAGATGAAGCAGCACTGCAGTGGAAACTCTGCAATAAATGATTCTGCTCAAGGACATGCTTAAAGTGGCAAGGAAGGAGCCCACTCTTAAACATCATGTTTCAATGTGCTTATCTATTTGCTTTTCAAATGCCCCTCTACTTTATAAATTGCATTAGGGTCAGGGGCATCTACCCTTTTTTCTTCCTCTGCCACACATTGGAAGAATAAGAGTTGTCTTGGGCCACACATTAAATACACAAACACTAATGAAAAATTATTAGCAAAAAAAAGGTCTGTGCATATTTTTTGTTTTATCTGACACCACGGATAAGCAAAAAAGTCCTCATAGAATCAGCATGCAGCCTAGGGCTGCAGGTTGGATACCTCTGCATTAGGCTGATACAAAATGTCTTATAAGTTGTCAAAAACTGTAAAAGCTGGGCCATCTAATTTTTTTTAGTCCTTTATTATAACCAAAATTTAAAAATTATATATAGAATACAGTGAAGTTATGTAAAACCAAGATGTAACAGAAGACTAGGAGACTTTGCAAAGGCCTATCATTTCTACAGTTCAATAAGAGTGGCCACACACATGATTTACTCTCAGTCTCAAGCGTTAACTTGTTACCTACCCTTGCATGGGCAAAGTGAAGTTGCCATTACAAACCTCAAACCAAGGATCCAGTACTTAGTCATAGCTGTGCCCAGGGACAACAGCCCTATCTTCTCCTAAACTACCATATACATAAATTCCTGTGGCTAGCAAGATCCTTGGAATTAGCAGGCATAGAGCATCTCCTTCCCCTAAGAAAGCTCAGCAATAAAAAAAATCCAAATCAACATCCATTTTAAAAATAACTCTGGGCCATTATTTATACCATAGACACTATAACCTAAACCTATACTCAGTTAGGATTTTTCTATCCTCAGAATCCTTGAGAAATGGGCCCTGACCTGGCCTTCAGCGCAGCTGTGGTTCATAGGGACACAATGATCATTGCACCAGTGGCAGTCGTTGGTATTGGCTGTGCAGCTGTAACAATCTGTGTGCTGGTCACATCTGTCATGGTCAAGAGCTATGAAAAGAAGAAAAACTCATCAATTATAACAGCTTTGGTTGGGCACAATCTGAAACTGGGGTTGAAAAAAAAAAGTAACAAGGGTTGGAAAGTAAAATGAAGAGTGAAACTGGCAGGAAAATATACTGATGTGTGCAGGTTAAAATAAGATTTAGAAATAAACAATCTAAAGAAATATTGCTTCATAGCCCCCCAAAAGTACACTGAAAGCAGAAAACAAAGAGTGGTTAATTAAACAACTGTAAGATATGACAAAAGGTCTGGTTCTTTGAATACTTTCCTTCCCAAGAAAAAAAATCTACTAGTAATAGAATGAATGCCTGAAGTTGCCCAAGAGCCAAAGTAATGTAGGAGGCCAAGCCATTCCTCCTAGTTAAAAACAAAAGGCTAAGTTGGGCACAGGAAGTAGACAGCACCCTAGAATCCCACAGGAAATATTAGACTGAGCTGCATTTTGTTTATTCAGATGTAAACTCAAGAGTGCAAGTTTGAGAACTACTGGGCTACTACAGACCTGCTGCATCTCCTGTTGGCCCTAGAAAAGAGAGGCTGCTCAACCATGCTGTCACATCTGTTGAACCATCTCGTGGACAAGTCACATGGTGGAACACAGGACAAGGCAGGGCCCACTCTCACCAAGACCCCAGCAGGCTGCTCCTTAGGCTGCTCTTCCTGCCACGGTCATCATCCCAAGGATTCGGCCCACCCAGAAAGCAGAGTGAAACAGGTACTCAACACCTCAGAATAGATGACAGCAAATGGGTTCATATTCAACCACCTATGGCAAATTTACTACCATTTCCTTGTATATTTAATTTGAACTTTATAATTTGGATAAAAAAATAACTATTTCACTGATTTTATCCCTTTCAGAAGGCAATGACTAACCCTACTAAGTTCTGATAATCTCTGTTTACCAGCCCACCATTGAACTAGGAAGGTTGCTTGAGTGTTCTTATTGAGATTTGTGTTCCTGAATAGCTTAAATTGGAGCATCCCGGGAGACTGACAACTGCTTCTATCTATCATAACTCTCGTGTTAACCACCAACACCAAACCTACTTGTTAAGAAAATTTAGTGAACATACTTTAAATTGATGTGAACAAATATTGTGTAGAGACATTGCTCTCACTTTCTAAGAACTTCTCACACTTCACTGTATCGCAGTGTGCTCTTTGTCAGAGCTGAAGGACAAGAAGCTAAGCAGGCAGGACCATCCTCAGCCATTGTCAGCCCTACTATCACTTTGTATCCAACCAGAGGAGCTGGAGAAGAATACTTTGCAAACACAGCCACTCTCCCTCATCCATCAGAACAATTCACTCCAACATATCTTTTCTGGGTTAGCCCTCCTCTTTTAACCTTGACATCAGACCTGTGTAATCCAATATAGTAGCCACCAGCCACATGGTTCTTACTTAAAATTTAAAAAATTAAAAATTCAGTTCCTCAGTCACACTAGCCACATTTCAAGTGTTTGATAGCCTCTGTGGCTAGTGGTTACCACATTGGGGTAGTCAAGAGAGAGAATATTTCCATCATCAAAAAAAAATTCTGCAGTGCATCAGAGTAACTGCACCTGGGTTCTGAAGTTGGTATGCAAAGCTTATGCAATGAGAGGAAGGTTATGTCCCCATTATTCAAAGACAGCTTCTAGGAGCCACATGGCGTTCCCATCCAAGATGTTTTCAAACCAATTTTCAAATACCCAAAAAGGCTTTGCTCAAGTTATTACTGAATAATTTTGGATAATAAGTGGAACCAAAAAAGTGTACATATGCTAAGTTCCTCCACAATTCAGATAAAATGCAATCTCAAATTCATTAAATTCTAAATAGAGAAAAAAACATACTTCTTTTGGAAAAACATTCTGATCTTATCTTTTCTTCATGTTCTTTACTTGTCAACTCCCAAGAGATACACTGAGACAGCTCTGTGTCCCACACACACCGGACACCAGGTCCTGCTGCTAAACAAGCAACTTCAGTCCGGTGTGCATCACACTGTTCTGAGGTAAACACCAAGATGTCACTGAGGAGGAGACTGTTGAAACCACCAAACACATACATGGTGCTGAGGAGGAAAAGGACAGAGAAGGAATTTACTGAAGACTTACGTAACAACTGCATGTTATACTTTTTAGAGACAAATCTTACACATTACAAGTCCTCTACATTTTCAAAGTTTCAAAAACCATTCTTACTCTCTCTCCTGCCAAATACTACCCTTTCATCCTGGCCTGTGATGACCTAGAATAATTTCTATGAGGTAATTACTCTTCACAGACTATATTAGAAGGTGTTCCTTCAGAAACTATTAGCTCCTATTAGAAAGCCTGGTGACTTTTAACCCTGAAAGATTAAAAGGTGTCACAGTATGCTAGCACCTTTTAAACTTAAACAGTAATCAACATGTTTTTAACACTTTTTAAGTATTAAAAATAAAAATATACAATTTTAGAAGCACAGCCAAAGCCTCTATAATGAAGGCTATGTCATATTAGTGCATGAAAATGCAGACCAACCAGAAACAGATAAAAGGTAAATGGAAATTTAGTACTCAGTAAAAGGAGTATCTTAGTGGGGAAAAGACAAACTTTCAGTAAATGATGGCGAGATAAATAAACTTATATAAAAAATGAAACTGAATCTATTTCTCACTAGGTATCAGGATATATTCCAAATGAATCACAGAACGACCTAAAAAAAAGAAACCACACAAGTCCTAAAACATCTCTGACTTAAAACATAGGAGGTAGGGGGAAAAAAACTGAAAATTTTAATTATATAAATTACGAAGACTTTTTACATAGCTAATAATGCTATAGGTTCAGGCATAGTGGCTCACTCTTATAATCCTAGTGATCTAGAAGGCTGAGGCAGGTAAATTCCTGGAGCTTAGGAGTTTGAGACCAGCCTGAGCAATAGCGAGACCCCATCTTTACCAAAAACAGAATAAACTAGCCACCCATTGTGGGAGGTGCCTGTAGTCCCAGTTACTAGGAGGCTGAGGCAGGAGGACTGCTTGAGACCAGGAGTTTGAGATTGCTATAAGCTGTGATGACGCCACAGCACTCTACCCAGGGTGACAGTGAGACTCTGTCTCAAAAAAACAAAACAAACAAAATGCTATAAGCAAAGTAAAAAGACAAATGATAAGCTAGGAAGAAATTATTTACAATTACCTTACAAGAAAAGGAACAGCCATAATATAGAGAATGATTCAGCCAGTTTGCAGGGGCAAAATACAAATGTCCATCGGCATATGAAAAGATGCTCAATTTCAGTTGTCACAACAGAGTGAAGGCCCATTCACTGTCTATGGCAAACATTTCTTGCTTTGGAAACCCTCTTACTCTGCAAATTTATGTTTTTCTTCGTCAACAAACTTCGTTTCACACTTGCATTAAAAAAAAAAAAGAAGATGGCGCAGTGGCTCGAGCCTGTAATCCCAGCACTTGGGAGGCGGAGGTGGGTGGATTGCCTCACAGGTTTGAGACGAGCTCACAGGTTCGAGACCAGCCTGAGCCAGAGCGAGACTTCGTCTCTAAAAAATAGCCGGGTGTTGGGTAGGCATCTGTAATCTCAGCTACCTGGGAGGCTGAGGCAAGAGGATCACTTGAACCCAAGAGTTTGAGGTTACTATGAGCTAAGACACCACGGCACTCTACCAAGGGTGACCAAGTGAGATTCTGTGTTTAAAAAAAAAAAAGGGAGGGGGAGGGGAAGAAAGAAGGGGGAGGGGGAGGAGGAGGATAAGAAGAAAAGAAAGAAGAAAGGAGCTTTTTTCGTATGTGACTTTTCCATCCGTGGATGTGTTTAAAGGGCTGCCTTCCTTGTTAGGCATGTTCACCACCACTAAACAGGGTTAATGGGGATGCCTGTACTAAGTGGGAATTTAGAACAGATCATCTCAAGGATCCCTTCAAACCCCAAGATCCTATGATCTACCAGGAAGTTCAAAACTAATCCACAATGAAACATCAAGTAACTCACTCTCACTATGCCTCAATCTCCCCCAAATTAACAGAGGACTATCTAAAGCATAAAGATTTTCTGGTTTTCTAAATATTTGTAGCTCTTCAAATATTTGTTACTATATCTGAAAACCACTCATTTCAATAACTAGAACACGAACACGAGGTTTCATTTTTAACCTCTCACTATTGGCTTACTTAACATAAACAGGCTGGATTCAATTAGTTATTTCGCTGCTTTAATCAAAATAAGCTCCCTCCTGTTTCCAGTACAGTTGGTGTTCTTGGCAATTCTGAATGCACCTGGTCACCAGGGGCTCTGCAAGGGTGGGGAGAGCCTTGGAGACCGGTGGAGCTGGCCAGGGAGAGGCACAGCTGCAGTGCCGTGGCCCTGCCTCACAGCCTACTCTGCTCCTTCCTGCCTTCCTAGCAGGTACGGCAGAAGGCACAGCTGACCCAATGCTGCTGATCCACTCAAACACAAAGAAATCATGTGAACCAGTTTTTCTTTCAGTAAATTCTTTTATAAAATTAAACTGAAACCATGGCCTTTTGGTACGTGGCCTCCTTCCTTAGCCCATCTCCTTCAATTGTCTCAAACTCACAAATACTCACATACCAGGCTTCAAACACATTGAAATTAAATACAAATAAAAGCATTACTGTAACTCAGGCAAGCCAGTCCCAATTTTGACTTATGATTAAACAACATTTTCCAGTAAACCATCAACTTCTCTGAGTTGGATAAAACCTAAGGACGTTTTAAAAGAGGATTCATTTCTTTGCTCATTATCATTGTCCTAATAACTGCCATTTTGCAGCTGCCTAGTATGGCCAAAACCCACGCTAGGAAAACACCAGGAACTTGAGGATGAAGACAGCTGAGGCTGGGCACCCAGGCAAGGTGATGACCAAATGGCCTCACTACGTTTCAGATGCAGTCTTCAAGAGGCACTTGCTGTAAGGCTTCTAGGGCCTTCCTTACTGAAGAAGTATCAGATATTGATTTAGGACAACACTTTAAATTAGCAAGGTAGTAAAAAATTCCTTCCATTTTAGCCTATAACAATCAAATGTCCTCATAGTGAAACCATATATATTGCTAAAAAACTAAATAAATAATTGTATTATAAAGGACAATACCTTTTCCCAATATTCACTTTCTAAATTCTGTCAACTCTTCCTTCACATTTCCAAAAGACATCATTTTCTTATATTTGTTAATCCAAGTTAAATTATCTTCATTTGTCTTTCATCATCACAAAAGAATTTTCAAAGCCAAGGAAATCCTTACATAATGCAGGCATTATGGCACTTAATAGCGTTAGGGTTTATATAGCTTAGATTTTAAAAAGGGAAGCAGACAACGTAAATTTAAGAAACAAACTGAGAAAAATAACATGAGTAGGCTGTTTAACTTCTGTCACCAAACTGAAGTGTAGAGGCACAACCATAGCTCACTGCAGTCTCAAATTCCTGGACTCAAGTGATCTTTCCCCTTCGGCCTTCTAAGTAGCTGGGAAGCTGTGTAACTTCTTAGAAATATTTAAAGCACACTATAAGAAACAGGGAGAATAGCCACGCTGAATCTCTCTTATTTGACTGAGACTTTTCCAGAGCAGGTTTATGAAGATCTCTGGTCATTTGGGCCAAGCATTTTTGAGTGATAAAATAAAATGCACTACAGACTTCAAATTATCCAAAGACTATAAACTTGATCTATATTAAGTTTCATAACCTCCCCATCTCTTTTCTTCTACCCTATACCCCCATCTAAAGTGCCCTCTTTATTTCTTCCCAAATCCTTACCATTCAGATATAACTACTAGAAACTCAACGACCTAAGTACTGAAAATAGAGGACACAAAACAGTAACACGCATGTAACTTTTGTTGTTCCATGTACTCAGACAATACCAAACACAGCATGCTCCTGCATGCTAACAAAACCATCAATAAACATGACATCTGAAGTAATTCACATCTACATAAAATATTTTAAACATACATTGGAAAATCCATACCTACATAATTCTGTGAAAAATTAGTAGGATGAGGGAATGCTGCAAATAATACCTAGAGTCCACTTCTTCATACTTTGTTTCATTTTCATTTTAAAAACACAAGAAAAAGAAGCAAGCACTTCTCCGGTTACCTGTTGTGTAAGACTGCTGAATGGCCAAATCTGTTGACATCATAGTGGAGATCAGGTCTGGGAAGCACTGACCAGCGGTCACAAGCTAGGAGAAAGAAAAACACATTTCAGACGGGCCTACCATTCGTAATTAACAGGACCTGATATTTCTTAAGGAAGAAAACCGCAACAAACACAGCCTCATTAAACATGCCTCTCAATTTCCTTAGACCATTTCTGGGGTAAAATGCTGCTGCTGCAGCAGAACATTCATCAGTTCTAATTAGTGAGTCCATCCAACCCATCACATCCTGGTCACTCATTCTACTGCCTATCAATTTACCCCAATAGAATGTTTTTTAATGCAAGCAAATTTTACACTGTACAAAGCTTATGTGGACAACACCTGTGAATTCCATAATTATCTGCCACTGGTTCTCTATATTGATTTGGCCAAATTTAGTAGCTAAAGTGGAAAATACAGATGGAAAATTAATTTTTTTAATAATTTAAACATTATCTAATTTTTTAAAAATCCTTTCCTAGATCCTCTAGATCTACTAATTTCCCTTTCCTGACCAATACTAGCAACTTCTCTACTGGACCTACGAACAGCAACTGGTGCTATTGAACCACACCATCCTCACACTCCTTGTGTCACTCTCTGAGATATTCACTGAGCCAAGGTAACTCCACTGGATCTAGACATTTATTCAGCCTTGACAACAACAGCCGTCACTTCCTTCTCCTGCCCTCCTTAGATTCTGTGGAGGAGATTCTGTCATCCTCACATAGAGAGGCCATCAATCCCCTAGCTTCCTGCCCACCCACCTTGCTGTCTGCCCTAAAACCACAGTGTGGCAAGGATCCCTTCCTCTTATCCCATTCCTCAGAAGTCTCCTAATTTGACAGATACCCCTCCTTTGGCCTCCAAATCTCCTGCTGGCTCTCACCACCACTTTTAAATAAGCCCAATAATGAGCTCACCTTTTAAAAAAAGAAAAGAAACAGTTCTCCTAGAGCTTCCTCCCTCTGAGGCATTCCACTTACCCCTTTTCTTCCCTTCACACAGACAAGGTTTTGAACACACCAGTCAACAGTCACTGTGTATGTGTCTCAGCTTACATAATTTCTCAGCCTCTTGGAATTTGGACTATTCCTCTATGGACTAGAGGGTGATAAACGTTCTCTTTGTTGCTAAATCTGAAGGACTCTCCAGTGCTTATTCAGTCACTCTGCAACCACTGTTAACTGCTCCCTCAGAGGTTACCAATCTTGACCTTCTTCCTACTTCCCTGACATGCTGTCACAAACTCCATTCCCTTTCAGATTCTCCATCTGGCCTCAGGCTGTGTGCTCATCCCTATGACACAGGCACCCTACAGAAGTTCACCCCTCTTAGAGCATCCCGCTGGCTCTCTGCATTCTCTCACAGACATCTCCAATCGGACTTGGCCCCAACTTACTTCATGCTCTTCCTCCCAGATCCTGTTCCTCCACCTCTATTCTCAGCCTTGGCAAAAGGCACTGTGGCCCACACCAGATACCTGGAAGTAAGGACACTTTTATCTCTCTTCCCAATCTCTAAGTTCCTGGTAGTCATCAAACCTATCTCTTTATTCTCACAGCTACTTTAACAGCCTTGGGTTAAACCCTCTTCTAGCCTTCTGCAACAGTCCCTGAACTACCATCTTGTCCCTTCCCAGGGACTCGCCACAATGCCACTAAAGAGATTTTCCTCGAACACAAATATGATTCCATCAACTATTCTGGAAGATTCTTCAGAAAGCCCTAATTCCTCAGCACGACATACCAGGCTTCTCAAAATCTGTACAGTCTGACAGCTATTTACTTCTCTAGTTCATCTGAGGCCACTCCTCCCTGGGGTGCTGCTATTATGCATCCAAAACTAAGTACTCAAAAGCCCTAAGTATGTGCCATGTACTCTTCCCACCCTGTGTCTCTGCACATGTGCTTCCTCTGCCTAGACTATCCAGCCTAATGTCACCTAACTGACTCCCAATGTATCCAAAGTTCTAGCTTGAATGACCCCTCCTCAAGAAGGTCTTCTCTATCATCCTTGCCTCTCATGATTTAAGAGGTACTCAGAGGGGCTCCCATACATTCCTTTCAGCAAGGAACACCCTAAAATGCAACTATATTGTCTTCTCATTTCTTTGCTCTCTCTTTCTTGAGGCTAAAGGCTGTAACTTAGTCACCTTATCTTGCCCGTGTACATTCAGGCTCAGTGGCCAGCCCACAAGTGTCTGTTAAAAAGGATGTCTGACTTAAAATAGTGAAAATCATAAAGACAGACAGTGAGAATGATGGTTTCCAGTCATTACTGAGAGGGCGAGGTACAGAGTTATGGTTTAATGGGTATAGTTTCTGTTTTACAAGATGAAGAACATTATGGAGACAAATGGTGGTGATGAATGCATAACGTTATAAATGTATTTAATTCCACTAAACTACATATTTAAAATAGTTAAGGTGATAAATTTTATGTTGTCTATATTTTACCACACCAAAAAATAATGATAATTTAAAATGGACATCTTAATGATACACAAGAGAACATCTGTTACGTATTATGTTTTCCATGAACAAATCCTGCCCTCTTCTGGTCAAGTATATTTCCACATCAAGAATACAGGAACCAGTGTTCTATGGAATGAAATAAAGCTAATACTTGAACCAATTTAACACGATGCTGATAGTTAAAACTACCTAACATCACTGGCAAGGCATCTGTAATAAAAAAGGGACTAGATACATGAACTCAGCCTCAAAAATTAACACTCACACAATTAACAGAAGTGATGTCAAAAAGAATTTAATGTAACAATAACACTTTTTAATACACATAGGTATATAACATTAAACAAAAGGATACATGAATATGAGAAATACCATTCAGATCTCTATCAAATGGCCTGACCATTTTGAAATGACAAAATTTTCAGTTTCTTTTAAATGTTTCTTAAAGGCAAAAAGATCACTGAAGTTAAAGTGGTGCTGGGAAACTTACCAATGTCATAAGCCATGAAATCTGAAGAGAAGCATTTGGCACCATGGCTCATAGATGTGTCATTATGTGTGTTTCCTCCAAACACCAGCATGTTTCCACTCACTATTACAGCTGTGTGCAAGTAACGGAAAAATCGGCTGTCCTTAAGAATGGTCCTTTTAAGTTTATTTAGAAATAATAAATACAAGGTTAGTTTTTAAAGAGTACTTCTCTACCTACAAACATAACCATTTTATTAACTTCAGACACAATGTGCAAATTCTTCTAGATTTGTTCCTATATATAATTTCTCAACAATAAATATGTAAAATTTTAAAGACCTATAAGAATTTTGACAAAATAATATTAAGAGCCTTAAAATGTTAATATCTCATAGCCCTGTAATTCCAGTTTCTGAGCAGAAATCACATGAAATATAGACGACACTTATGCACAATGCTTTCTTATTCTTTTATTTATTTATTTATTTTTGGGAGACAAAGTCTTATTTTGTCACCCTCAGTAGAGTGCTATGGTGTCATAGCTCACAGCAACCTCAAACTCTTGGGCTCAAGGGATTCTCTTGCCTTAGTCTCCCAAGTAGTTGGGACTACAAGCGCCCGCCACAACACCTGGCTATTTTTAGAGACGACCTCTTGCTCTGGCTCAGGCTGTTCTCAATCCTGTGAGCTCAGGCAATCCACCCACCTCAGTCTTCCAGAGTGCTGGGATTATATGCGTGAGCCACCATGCCTGGCCTCACAATGCTTTCTTAATGAGACAAAAGGTAGAAACCAAAACTTCCAACCACACAAGCTCAGTATACCTAAACAATGGATTATGACACAGTCACCAAAAATGATGACTTTTATGACAGAGTATAAAATAGTATCCATAGCATGGTAACAAATATGTGAGGAAATAAAAAAGACAGAAGAGAAACCATTGCTTTTTAGTTACATTATTTCATAATTTAAATTAGCTTTATGTTTGTTAAAATTAGCATATGTTTATGTACAGTTCAGAGTGAGAACATCCTGTTTGATGATTTTATGAATGATGCCAGTAACTAATCCCAAAGGTGATGCTTTGCTGATCATGAAAAGGTAAAAATGGATATATTCTACTTAATTACAAAAGTGTGCACCAACTATGTACAAGCTATAAAATTTCTTCGTCAAGATTTTGAAGAACTAAAATTGTATACTAGTGCTCTGTGTATAAAAATTGAAAACAAGTTGGGCCGGGTGCCGAGGCTCATGCCTGTAATCCCAGCACTTGGGAGGGATTCATCTGAGATGGGTGGACTGCCTGAGCTCATAGGTTCAAGACCAGCCTGAGCCAGAGCGAGACCTCGTCTCTAAAAAAAACTGCCAGGTGTTGTGGCAGGTGCCTGTAGCCCCAGTTACTTGGGAGGCTGAGGCAAGAGAATCGCTTGAGCCCAGAAATGTTAGGTTGCTATGACCTGTGATCCACAGCACTCTACCAAGGGTGACACAGTGAGATTTCGTCTCAAAAAAAAAACTGAAAACACGTCAAAAAATGCCAAACATTTTCTAACCAATCTATTATAGAATAATGCAACAAAATAAATACTAGCAACTTTATTAATTTCTGCGTACTTCTCAATTATTTCTATGTATAATACTGAACAAAATTATCTGCCAGGACTGAAAATAAAAATATAGCACAATATGGTCTCAATAATCAGTTCTATAGAATTCACACCTTAAAGTGAAAGCTCAAGAGAAGTACCCACCACATCTGCGTATCCACATCGTATCTATAGAGATCATCTGCGAGCCGGTATTTATTGGCACTAAAAGCCTTGTAGCCGCCATGAACATACAGAGCCCTGGTCTTGTGGTCATAAACACTGCTGTGGCCATAGCCCCCTTGCACAAGGGCACCATGGGTCTGCAATATACTCCACGTGTTCTTATCTGGAAAGGGAAAAACAGTTAAAGGAAACAGGGCAGACTTCTCCTCTCTAATACTTAAGATGTCCAAATAGCTGAGGGGATGAGTAGGGATTTCAAGAGACCTGATACATATAACTTCTTTTATCTATTTGTTTTTTAAATAAAGCCACCTAAAATTTATTTCAAAAGTCATGTGTCCAAACTCCAACCTATTAAATGTTCTAATGTTCTAATACGGCATGTAGGAAAAGAATTATACTAAATTTAAAAGACTCAGATCCATTAAGTAATATTTAACTCCTTATGACCTTTGGTGACCAATATACTGATATACTTTATAGATCTACTTTCTCGAGGTATCAATTATAGCAACTCTTATTGCACAGTAACAGATATGATAAAATTTACCCAAAGGAAGTATTATACATAGGATGGCCGTAAAATTCATGTGCAATTTAAAATTAAATTAAACTTAATTTAAAATTGCACACAAACTTTATGGACACCCTGTATTAAGAGAGGGCAACTCCATTGAACCAGTTTCTAAAGAGCTATCCAATTTATTTTCTTCAGAATATTTGTTGTCCTGAACTATTTTTTAAAGATTATTTTTAACACTGAAAGTATTTTGTCCCATCTTTGGCACCTTGCCAACTTGACAGCAACAAATACATACATTCTACTCAGTATCATCCATAATCTGAATTTCACTGATAATACATCAAAGTTAAATGTATTTCAAGTACTGGATCAAGGTTAGCTTGAATTTTATTAAACAGTAATAATAATAAAATAGAGGATTTAAATTTGACATTCAAAAAACAACCACTAGAAAAAATATACCTACCCAAGTCATATTCTTGAACATTACTTATATATCCATAGAGAGGGCAGTGACCAAAGATGACCAGCATAACCACCCGGCCACTGTCCAGTGTGACAATGTGTGCCGAGTGCCCAACCACTGCATACTGTTCTTTTGCCTTAGGGGTCAACAATACCCATGATTCATTATGAATATGAAACACTCTCAACTCATTGGTCACATTCCCTGTTGAATCAATTTTTCCTCCATACATGTAAATTTTATCCTAGGGGAAAAACATAAATAAAATTTTTAAAAACACTGAAAAGATCAAATCTGAGAATAGAAGAGGACCAGTTTAAAAACTTGATAATTATTCTTAGCTTAAAAAGGGTTAACAAAATGCCTCTGAAAATGATGGAGAAAGGAACAACAGGAAATAAAATTCATCATGTTCTATATCTGTAACACTTCACTACTTTTCTTGGACTTCCTCACATGACTATCTACAAAAACAAGGAAATGAAAACAATTGTCCAGTAACATTACAATGTGGCTATTCTTGGCTAAGCTTATTAATGAGCATAAAAGCTAATCTACACTCTTTAATCTATATTTTTAACCTTTTAGAACCATAATTATAATATTCCAGGACAATCTGAAGCCATTAAAATCTCTTAAGTTAAAGAAGTTTCACCCCTCACCAATATAGAAAGTTTTCCCCAATTAGAAACCAACATTGCATAGCTTTTTAATTATATAGTAAATAAATAAAGTAACTGAAGAAGAGTTTAGTTTCTTGTTTAGTACAGAGTAGAGATGTTTTACCTTGTATAATGCCAAAGAATGACCATATCTAACGACCACGTTGTTCACAGAACGGTTTAGTGGAAGCCACTCCCTAGAAGCAAGGTCATATCTACAAAACAAACAGATCGTATTTTCAAGTCATACCTACAAAACAGAACATTTGGTACTCTTTTATTTGTGATATGATCCAGTTTTGAAGGTGCTCATTAAGTACGGAGACACTTATCACCTTGACAAACAAATCTAACACATGGGCCCATTGGGTATGTGAGAAGTTGGAAAGGGAGCTGGACTATATATATGATCCTAGGACAATAAAGAAAAATCTACTGGATGTTTCTAACACTCCTGAAAACCTCTTCTACATACAGTCTAAATAATTGGAAGTCTGCATTATATTCAAGGGATTTCTGTTTCATTTTGTTTTGTTTAAAGAGATAGTACTTGTTCTTTCATCCCAAATGGAATGCAATGACTCCATCATAGCCCACTATAACCTTGAATTCCTGGGCTCGAATAATCAACCTGCCTCAGCCTCACAGGTAGCTAGGACCACAGGCATGCACCACCATGCCTGGCTAATTTTTTAAATTTTTTGTAGAGACAGAGCTCAGTATGTTGTCCAGGCTGGTCTTAAACTCCTACCCTCAGGTGATCGTCCCACCTCTGCCTCCCAAAGCACTGGGTTACTGGTGTGAGCCAACATGCCTGGCCTGACTTAAACTTTCATTAAAACAAGTTTTATATTTCGGATTGCATGCGAAAACCCCACACTGTACCCCAGAAGTGCATTAATGTACATAGTTACCATTCAATAAAATTAAAAAAAAAAGTTTTATTTCATTTAATCATAAGAAACTGACAGGTATTGAAAAGGGGATGATAAATCTTATTACTCCATTTTGCTTTATAAACTATTTATTATATATTCGTATTATTCTTTTACTGATTACCCTAGAAATTGTAACTTGCATCCCTAATTTAGCAAAACCTAATATAAATTAGTACTTGCACCATTTCCTGGGAAATTCAGGGTCCTTAAACTCCATTTTGCCCATCTACCTACACCACCTGCTTTTTGTGCTTGCTTGGTGTGTATTTTATTTCCATCCCATAGGATATTATTACTTTTTACAACTAATACTCAGTTAAGTTTATCCTTCTGCTTAAAGAACAGAACTTACTACACGGCTACCAGAGATTAAACTCCTCTGTTTTTGTTCATCTGAAAATATTTATTTCTTCTCTATTTCTGAAGTATGTTTTCTTACTGGATATAGAACATGAGTTGGGAACTATAGCCTGTGGGCCAGTAGCCTGTTTGTGTAAAAAGACTGTGTTGGAACACAGCCTCACCCATTTACTTACGATCGTCTAGGGTGGTTTTAGTCCAACAACGGCAGAAGAGCTTACATGGCCTACAAGTCCAAGATATTTACTACCTCTGGTCCTTCAAGAAAAAGTGTGTAAACCCTCAGTAAACAATTTTATGTTGGCACTTACTTTCTTCTCGGCACTTTGAAAGTTTCAATCCTTTGGTTTGGTTTCCATTGTTTTTATTAAGATAGTTTTCAGTCTTTACTTCTTGATTTAAGATTTTTATCAAAAAGAAAATGATAATCAAGTAAAAGAAATTACTATCCTTTCCTTTCCTTTATCTACCAGATGTCCGCAAACTTTTTAAATAGGGGGCTAGTTCACTGTCCCTCAGACCGTTGGAGGGCCAAACTGTGGACCCTGGGAGAAGTTGGTTGCTAAGCAGGACAGGCAGCAGCAGCAAAAATACTTGGTGGGGCGGATCAATGTCCTAGGCAGGCCACATGTGGCCCATGGGCCGTAGTTTGAGGATGCCTGATCCATACCATAGATAAAGGTAACACCTTTATCTGTAACACCATTACAGCAATTCATCTATTCTATGTATGTATTTCAAGACCATTAAAATAAAAAAATGCCAAAAAGAAAATTTATATTCCTACCATGTAATTTATATTTATTTATACATTGTTGAATAGTCATTCATTATCTTAAATATTCACTTTTAGTTTCGTTTTGAGAAAGACATCACTCTTTTGTGTTTATAAAAAAATTACATCCTTATTATAAAGAAGGTAAGCAATACAAAAGAAAGAGTAAAAAGTTTATTCCATCATCTAGAAATGAATATAATTAACTTCAAGTAAACATCAACCCAGACATCTAAGTATATATGCAGATAAAAAAATAATTTATATAAAGAGGATTGTACTATCGATACTTTTAATAATGTTAATTTTAATTTTCATAAAATTACCAGAAAAAAAAGGAGCCAAAGGGAAACCAAAGCTATTGCTGAAGTTTAAGTGTTTGTTTCTTTTCTACAAAAAAAGAAATTTAAAGTTTAACTTTGTATAAATAAAATTTTACATAGATAATCCAATTTTTAAAATTACCAAAAAAAAAAAAAGCAAGGAAAAAGATGTATCACAATATCAAAAAAGGAAGCAAATAAATGTCAACCAATTGAAAATGGATTATATAAATCCTAGTATATCCATATAAAAGAATTATACAGCATGAAAAATATACTCAGACTCCAGTGACATATATCAATATAAACCCCCAAACAGTGTGAAGCTAAAAGAGCAAATTGTAGAATATTGTTTCTATAAGGCCTAATTGATATATATTTAAAGTATAAAGATATATTCTTATATATGTGAAGAAATAACACCAGAATCAGGGTACGGTTTATCTCTGGGATTTGGAGGAACACACAATGGTCGTCACCTGAATTAGTATGTTTTGTTTCCAATTCAGATGGTGAAGGCATTGGTATTCATTATTTTTCTCTAAACCTTTCCTTCTGTCTTAAATTATTATTGTTTGTTTATTTATTTATTTGGTTTTTGAGACAGAGTCTCACATTAGGGCCCCAGCTAGAGTGCAGGGGTATGAGCCTAGCTCACCACAACCTTGAACTCCTGGGCTCAAGCCATTTTCCTGCCTCAGCTTCCAGAGTAGCTGAGACTAATAGGCATGCAACACAAAACCAATTTTTTGTTTTTTTAGTAGAGAAGGCACCTTGCTCTTACTCAAAGCTGATCTCAAACTCCTGACCTCAAGCAATCCTCCTGCCTTAGGTTCCCAGAGAGCTAAGATTACAGGCATGAGCCACTGTGTCCAGACTGTCTTAAATACTTATACATGATCTGAAGCAAATATAATTAAATGGTAATATCTATTAAATACAAAAACACATAAATTGGTTCAACTATTATTTTACATATTTTTGGACCATGCCATACTTTTTAAAATACATGAAAAATTATTTAGAGGTTCAACTCACTTTAGTTTTAAAATTGTACACAATTTAATTTTACAGAACCTACTAACTTCTTGCTTTAAAAGTTGAAAATCCTCTTAAGCCCAGATGCTATGGCTCACGCCTATAATCCTAGCACTCTAGTAGACTCAGGTGGGTGGACTGCTTTAGCTCAGGAGTTCAAGAACAGCCTGAGCAAGAGAGACACCATCTCCATAATAGCTGGCAGTTATGGCAGGCATCTGTAGTCCCAGCTACTTGGGAGGCTGAAGCAAGAGAATCTCTTGAGCCCAGGAGTTTGAAGTTGTTATGATCTATGACACCACAGTACTCTACCAAGGGCCATCAAAGTGAGACTGTCTCAAAAAAAAAAAAAAAAAAAAAAAAAGGTTGAAAATCGAATAGTACTTACTCAGATTTCTTCCTATTGCTTCTCCCAATTTTTGTTATAAAATTTTTACAGTATCCAAGTTCTTAATCCTTACACTACATTCTAAAACAAACCCATAGTTATTTACTACTACATGTATATTTTAGCTGAGTCAATTTCCTCAGTCTTCTTACTTCAACTTCTCTTTTGTGAGTTATGCAATTCTTAATTGGCTGCATTTCACCATCAAGTGGGTTTTTTTTTCTTTTTAAGAACAACATATATGTACTCATTTCCTTGAGTTCATTTATGTTAGAATATCTATGTGTGGCCAGGCATGGCAGCTCATGCCTATAATCATAGCACTCTGGGAGGCCAAAACAGGAGGACTACTTGAGCTCAAGTGTTTGAGACCAGCTTGAGCAAGAGCAAGACTTCGTCTCTACTAAAAACAGAAAAACTAGCTGGGCATAGTGGCACATGGCTGTAATCCCAGCTACTTGGGAGGCTGACGTGAGAGGATTGCTCAAGAGTCTGAGGTTGCTGTGATTACGCCATGGCACTCTACCCAGGGCACAAAGTGAGACTTTGTCTCGAAAACAAAAAGAATATCTGCTTGCTAGCTTTATAGCTGAATGCAACTCCCTTGAGTGTCTAAGACCAGCTTGATTTTCTTCCCCACTTAGGTGGTTTGCTTTTCAGTCTAGAAACATAAAGAATTCTCAATCATTCTCATTCTCTCTCCCTCACCCCACATCCCTTACTTTCACTGTGCTATTAAGAAATAATATTGTACTTTACTTAAAGCAGCAATGACTTAAGCTCATCCAGGAATATGCTTTTACAAAATGGACCACACAGAATTGCAACACTTTTGTGGAATTCTGGCTATGAAAAGTGTTTCCTGAGGACTGCCTTAGCTTATTGTCACACTCATACACCTTACGGTCAAGCCAGAGGCTTGTTTCTGTAAGTTTATAAGTAAGGAGAAACAGAGGGAGCACAGAAACAAGTCTCCAGATCAATCCACGTCTCTTTCCAACAACATGGAGGGTGCTCAATCTGTGTCTAACGCATTTTGCTCCTCCTCAGTGAACATGTCAGCCTAAGAGCTTCTCAGAGACCCTCAGGTGCCAGAAGCCCAACAGCCTAGCTAAAGGGAATGACCAGAAGATACATAACAAACTATTAGTCTTTCCACAACATAGAGAAACAAACACAAGAATACTAATGTGATAAAACATAAGAAATTCCAACTATCAACTAATGCTGCTTCTTCTGATTGCTGACTCCAAGGTAACAGAATATTAAACAAGTAGTTCTAAGACCTGAACAAGCAGATAAGCAAAGAAAAACTATACAAATTCAAAAACAGATGCCTCCCACAGAGCTACTGCCATCTTCCTCACAAACCCCTCCATGATGGCTGGCAGCCCAATAACCACCATGCCACAGGGTACCTGCTCCAAACTCCAGAGTGGCCTGGTCAACCAATCACAGTAACTGGCCACCCTAAAGACCAAGGCAAAGGCTCTGTGGAGATTGGGCATGACCAGACAGCAGGAAACACAAAACTACCTGAAGCTTCCCAAGCAATAATTTAACTTGATCAAATCAGGTTTTGTTAAGAAACTATAAAATTGGCAGGGTTTGAAACATGGCGGACGACGTGGACCAGCAACAAACTACCAACACTGTAGAGGAGCCTCTGGATCTTATCAGGCTCAGCCTGGATGAGCGAATTTACGTGAAAATGAGAAATGACTGAGAGCTTCGGGGCAGATTACATGCTTATGATCAACATTTAAATATGATATTGGGAGATGTGGAAGAAACCGTGACTACTATAGAAATTGATGAAGAAACATATGAAGAGATATATAAATCAACAAAACGGAATATTCCAATGCTTTTTGTCCGAGGAGATGGTGTTGTCCTGGTTGCCCCTCCATTGAGAGTTGGCTGATACAAAGAATTTATCAACAAGGAGACTTTGTCCAATTGCCGCTTAAAATGTGCAAGACATTCAAGAGAGAAACCTGCGTACATTTCTATATCAAGAAATGACCAAGGATCTTCCACTCCTGAAATGAGTTAGTTGGTATAACTCACAACTCCTTAAGCTAAATGTCATTTTTATTTTTCTCCAACATTTCCAATAAATGTGATCACCAAGAAAAAAGAAAAAAAAGAAACTATAAAATTTTCCTGAAATAACTTGTGCTATTTCAATCTGTTTGTTTTCTGTGTTAGGTTCCTTTCTTCAACAACAGCAATTCTACTTATGTTGGACGATCTGTCTTTCACAAGTTTTTGCTTTTCTCTCATTGTTTCAGCCTTTTCACCTGAATTATTGGAATTATCTCAATTAGTCTCTGTCAGTAATTCAACTTTTATTCTCATTTTTGCTATATTTATATTTCTTTAAGCCTGTAATATCTCATTTCATCTCATTATCTTCTTGTCTTTTAGATCATTTTTCTGAACTCAAATTCACATTAAGTTGATCTATAGCACAAGACAGTTGGAAGCAATCTCCTCCTGCTCTGTGAACTTACTTTTTTTCCATCAGAGGTTTTTTTCAGATCTGATGTGCTGTATTCTTTCTTCTGTTTCACTTTTTCATCACAGAAGATGTATATACTTGCATTACCATTACCTATGACATCATTTCTTTTTTTTAATGTGGTTAGACACAGCTCTCTAGACATTTTCTTTGCAAAATGTAAGTGATTTCTTAATTCTGTTCCCACTATATCTAAGTTTACCAAATTTCCATCTCAGCTTTAGTGCAAGGACTGATATTTTTTGTTCCATTGACTTCTCTGAAGTCTCAAGAAATGATGGGGCTCGGATGAAGGAGTATGAAGTCCATTAAAATAAAATACCCAGATTCCCCTCCTTGAGATGTTGTCTAAGTGTCCTATCCAGTGTTCACGTTATATCCCAATTTAAATAGAAGCTCTGAGTTCTGTGTAAAGAGTCAGCCACTTGGTCAATTTCCCCATTTTTACAGGCTATTCCTCAGCAATTTTTTCCCTTACTCTTCAGTTAAAAGAATAAAAAAAAAAAACAGAAATGTCTACTCAGTTTGCTTCTTTCTAAATTTGGGGCTATCAGTAAGAATTCTCAGAATCTCCTCAGTGTGGTTTCTGCGGAGTATGTCACCCTTGATGTTCCTGTGAGTCTGTTTTAAAATTTATTGGACTGGGTGATACTTACTCCCAATTTGGTTGCCTGTTGCTCAAAAACTTTTTAAAACAAAACTCTCTTTTGCTTAAGGGAAAAAAATTCAGTAATGAAGTTTCACCTAGTAGTCTTAATCCAGTTGAAACTTCAAGACCATTTATTTTGCAAGACAACCAGTGAGTGACAAAATGGGAACTGCTTTTTAATACAACTTAAAAGTTTTGGCGGAGCCTATAGCTCAGTGGGTAGGTGCCGGCCACATACATCGAGGCTGGCAGGTTCGAACTCAGTCCAGGCCCACTAAACAATGATGACAATTGCAACAAAAAATAGCCGGACATTGTGGTGGGCACCTATAGTCCCAGCTACTTGGGAGGCTGAGGCAAGTGAATCGCTTAAGCCCAAGAGTTTAAGGTTGCTATGAGCTATGACACCACGGCACTCTACCCAGGACAACAGCTTAAAACTCTATCTCAAAAAAAAAAAAAGTTTCAGGTTAACAGGGTTATGAGGGAAACAGAGAATAAGAATAATTCCTGAAATATTTTCAAGTAAGATCAGACAATTTATAATGTAAGTTCCAGAAATACTACTTCTAAAAGGACTCACTGTATTTACTTTTCATGAAAGTTCACTATTTGGAACTATACTAACATTTAAATGAAATATATAAAGCCGTAAAAATTATGTTCTGACCAAGTACAAGTAGAAAAAAATGCTGTAAGTTAGAAAACAATGTGACTCATGAGGTACATCAGTCAAATAAAAGTGACAGGTGACATTCCTATTTCTAGGAACAAATGTTTGTAAAGGAAATAAGTAACTCACTCCCCCATTTGTTTGATACAATACTTATTTGAGCACCTTCAATGAGCTAAGTCCTGAATGGCCTGAGTAAACAAAGTTCCCAGTCTTAGAGAACCTATAGTGGCAAAGGCAGAAAATAAACATGCACAATAATGGACACAGATATAATTAACAATTCTGAACACAGCAACAAAGGAAATGAGAACTATTAAAAAAAAACAAAAAAAAAAACAAAAAAAAGAACAGGGAAAACCTGTCTGAACTGGACAGTCAGGGAAGATCCCTCTGTGGGACTGAGATCAAATCAAAAATCTAAAGGGTGAGAAGCAATCAGCCCTCAGGCAGGACAGCAAGGGCAGTCTAGACTCAGGGAACAAGGGGAGAGGCCCTTCAAGTAAAGAGGCATGAGGTGTACAGGAAGGCTGGTGGCACAGGAGTATGGTAAATGAGGGGAATAAACCGAGTCAGTGGAGGTAAACAGTGCTCGGATCACACTGGACCATTAAGTCCAATGGGAAGACACTGAGATTTTTTTTTTCTTGGACGGGGCTGTGTTTGAACCCGCCACTTCCAGCATATGGGACTGGTGCCCTACTCCTTTGAACCGCAGGCATTGCCCAACACTGACAGATTTTAAGAAGGTAATAATTTTATACTTTTAAAAAAAATCACCCCAATTCATACTGGGAAATGATTTTAATAGGAATGAATGCAAAGAGACAGATGTGATAGGAATCTACTGCTGAAGACTTAAGTATGAGATAATGGAAGGGTGGGCAAAGAGAAAAACAAATAAATACGACATGAATCTGTGATGGAATTAATGGGGATTAATATGAGGTCAAGGTAAGAGGAGGTAAAAAAGGGAAGAATCAGATTTCCTGCTTCAAGAGAGGAGGTTGATACCAGGTACATGGTAAAATCACATAAATGGTAAATATATGGCTGTCATCTTATCTAGTATAGCAATAGAAGGGAAAATCACTTTCATACATTTAATGTTATCTTTTTTCTCATGGTAACAGCACTAAAAGTGGTAAGAAGTGGTTAGATCAGCTTAGTACCTATGGCTCAGCAGCTAGGGCGCCAACGGCATATACCAGAGATGGCAGGTTTGAACCTGGTCTGGACCTGCCAAATAACAATGACAACTACAACCAAAAAATAGCTGGACATTGTGGGGGGTGCCTATAGCCCCAGCTACTTGGGAGGCTGAGGCAAGAGAATTGCTTAAGCCCAAGAGTTTGAGGTTGCTGAGTTGTGACAGTACAGCACTCTACCAAGGGTGACATAGTGAAACTCTGTCTCCAAAAAATAAAATAAAATAAAGAAATGGTTAGATTAGGAATAGATTTTAAAGGTAGAGCTAATAAGATCTGCTGACACGTTATACCAGACAGACACTAGGGTGGCCCCCACAATCTCCACCTTCTGGTGTTCACGGCCATATATAATCTCTTCACCTAGGGCATAAACACAATCTATGACTTGCTTCTAACCAAAGATGGGATCGGGCACAGTGACTAACAACTATAATCCTAGCACTCTAGAAGGTCGAGGTAGCAAGATCACTTGAGCTCAGGAGTTTGATGAGAACAGCCTCAGCAAGAGTGAGATTAGGAGGTATGGTGTCAGGCACCTGGAGTCCCAGATACTCAGGAGGCTGAGGCAAGAGGATCACTTGAGCCCAGATGTTTGAGGATGCAGTGAACTATGATGACACCACTGTACTTTACCTAGGGCAACAGAGTGAGACCTGTCGCAAAAAAATTAAAAAAAGAAAGAAAGAATAAGGCGAAGATGCTGAGATGCTGTTTTTCCATGACACCCAGCCTATCAGCAAACTCAGTGCCACTGCTTGTGGCCTGATGAAGTAAGCAGCCATATCAGTGAAGCCCAAGTGACAAGGAACTGCAGTGGCCTCCAGCTGACAACCAGTAGGAAGCTGGGACCCTCAGTCCTACAACCATAAGGAAATTGATTCTGCCAGCAACCTGAGTAAGCCTGGGAATAAGTTCTTCCTCAGTCAAGCCTCTAGCTGAGAGTGCAGACAGCTGACACCTTGCCTGCAGAGGACTCAGTTAAGCTGTGCCCAGACTCCTAACCAATAGAAACTGTGAAATAATAAAAGTGAGTTGTTTAAGCTGCTAAATTTGTGGTAATTTGTTATACAGCAAATAATAACTAATACACATATCAATATGATAAAAAAAAACATGTTAAGGATGACCCCAAGATTTTTGGCCTCAATAAAAGGGATGGAATGATCATTAACTGAAATGGGGACCTCTGGGGGAAGAGCAGGCTTGAGAAAAAGATCATTTTGGACATGCTGAGTTTCAGATGTCTTTTAGACAGCCAAAAGATTAAGATGTCAAGTAAATATCTGGAGATATGTATTCAGGTACAAAGTCGAGACTGCAGATACAAATTAAGGCGGCCAAGATACTACACGAACTCACCAAGACAGCAAATACACAGACCAAGGGTTCAGCCATGGCTTATGCTGTCATTCAAACAGTCAGCTAAAGAAGAACCAGCTAATAAGGCTGAGAAGGAATATGTAGTTAGAAAAAATATCAAAAGAATATAGTGTCCTGGAAGCTAAGTGAAGAAAAAGTACTTAAAAGAGGAGAAAGAGATTAACTGTACCAATGTTGGTGTAAGATTAAATGAAATGAAGACTTAACAACGGACAATAAAAAATTCAGCTCCTGGGCTCAGCGCCTGTGGCTCAATCCGCTAAGGTGCCAGCCATATACACCTAAGGTGGCGGGTTCGAATCCCCAGCCCGGGCCCGCCAAACAACAATGATGGCTGCAACCAAAAAATGGCCAGGCAGGAGACTCGCTTGAGCCCAGGAGTTGGAGGTTGCTATGAGCTGTGATGCCATAGCACTCTACCCAGGGGGACAGCTTGAGGCTCCGTCTCAAAAAAAAAAAAAAAAAAAAATTCAGCTCCTGGCCAGGCATGGTGGCTCACATCTGTAATCCTACCCTCCAGGAAGCCAAGGCAGGTGGACTGCCTGAGCTCAGGAGTTTGAGATCAGCAGGAGTGAGACTCCATCTCTACTAAAAATAGAAAAACTAGCCAGGCATTGTAGGGCACCTTTAGTCCCAACTACCGGGGAGGCTGAGGCAAGTAGGCCACTTAAGCCCAAGAGTTTGAGGTTGCTGTGAGGCACTCCACCCAGGGCAAAAAGTGGGACTCTGTCTCAAAAAAAAAAAAAAAAAAAAAAAGGAAAGGCCAGGTGTGGTGGTTGACGCCTCTAATCCCACCACTTGAGAGGCCTAGGTAGGTGGATTGCCTGAGCTCATGAATTAGAGACCAGCCTGAGTCAGAGCAAGACCTAGTCAATAAAAAACAGCCAGGCTGTTGTCCCAGCTACTTGGCAGGCTGAGTCAAGAGAATCACTTGAGCCCAAGAGTGTGAGGTTGCTGTGAGCTATGACATAGCACTCTACAGAAGGGGACAAAGGAAGACTCAATAAAAAGGGAAAAAATTCAGTTCCTGATTCACACCAGTCACATTTCAAGTGCTTATTAACCCCAAGTGACTGGTGAAATGACAGGGTAAACCAAAACTTCTAAGGGACAACACCGATCTACAGATAAAGAAGACAGAATAAATGAGCACAGATGTAGGTCAAAGATAAATGTGGTGACAGGAGTTCACAGAAGATCTTTTCTGATGACCTTTATCTTTCAAAATAGAAACAGGAAGCAAGGCCATTAGCTAAGAATGAAAATAGGAGATAAGGTGGTAAAGATTTGAAAAATGTTCTGCACAGCCAAAAACACAGTAAGTAAGGCAAGCAGACAGCCATCAGAATGGGAGAAGATTTTCGCAGGCTATGCCTCTGACAAAGGTTTAATAACCAGAATCCATAGAGAACTTAAACGTATTAGCAAGAAAAAAACAAGTGATCCCATC
>CAUYQV010137922.1:0-19324 GCA_963574575.1 Galagoides demidoff
TATTTACAGACTTCCCACTCTGAATTCAGGACCATGCCACTCAGAAAACATTGCTGAACTCTGTATTATCTATTAGGAAACAGACAACATACTTGATTATGGTAATTTGATGACCCCTTAATAAAGGCACTATTCTTAAAGGAGTAAGCATAGTTTAGGGAAGATGGCAAGGTGTGGTACAGGACTGTGGAGCTCAGAATGAGGGCTAAGGTGTCATTCCCTAGAGGCCTGATGGGGCTCGGAGCAGGGGTGGTTATGCAACTCAGAAGAGAGACTTGTTTGGAAAGAGGCCACCTAAAGAATTTTTGATCTGCAGTAGAGCTTCACAAGTAACCTGCTAAGACCCACAGGGAGAGAATCAATGGAGTGGGTAGCTCTGTCCCCTCCCAGCCTCAGTCTCTTGCTGGTGCCCCAGTTGGCTACATCAGAGGGCAATCTATGGGAGGCAGTCCTCGGGGTCAGGAGGAAAGTGGAGAAGTGTGGAAGAGCAGATATGAGATCACATGGAAGGTGATGGATGTGTAGGTTACAAACAGGATAAAAAGCATAAGCAAATTGATTTGGAAATTTTCAGCCTCTAAACCACATCAGCAATTAATGCTTTTTAAGCCAGCAAGTAGTATGTATCTGTTACCTATTGCTGCATAACAAATTACCACAAACTTTGCAGCCTAAAATAACCTGTATTTATTGTATCACAATCCTCTGTGGGTCAGGAGTCCAGGGACAACTTAGGTGGGTTCTCTGTAAGGCTGCAATCGAGCTGTCAGCCAGGGCTGGGTTCCCACGTGGGAGCCCAACTGGGGAAGAGTCCACTGACTTTCCACGTGGCTTGTTGGTGGATGTTGTTTCCTTGAAGCTGTAGGACTGAAGGTTCTGGCTTATTGCTGACTGTCCTAGGCCACTCTCAGCTCCTAGAGACCATGCAAAATTCCTCACCACATGTCCCCCTCCCAACTTGGCCAAGTGCTTCATCAAACCTGGCAAAAGAGACAGTCTCCGAAGTAGACTAGTAAGACAAAGTTTTAACATAAAGTAGTAGTGGAGATGATACCACATTGACTTTGCCGTAGTCTGTGGGTTAGAAGCAAGTCACCATCCACATTCAAGGGCAGGTAATTATAGAGGAGTGTCAATACCAGGAGTTGGACATCACAGGGGGTTCCCTGGGAGTCTGTCCACTGCATAGTACAAAATCAATTCATTTTACCATAATCCTAATTTATTTCGCATACACAGTAGTTCTTCCTTATCCATGAGGGTTATGTTCTGAGGCCCCCAGTGATTGCCTGAAACCTCAGATAGTACCAAACCCTAAAAACGTTATGTTTTCTCCCTAGACATGCATACTCTGATAAGATTTAATTTATATATTAGAGACAGTAAGGGATTAACAATAACTCATAATAAAGTAGAACAATTATAACAATAGACTACTCACTTTTTTATAGATTGATTTGTTCTTACTGTAGACCTTACCAACCTTTACATACTTTATTTTCCTTGCCTTATTCAGTTGAGAACTTTCAGCTTCTCAGTGAAAGGAAGCCCTTGATGGCTGCTCTTGGGCCTACCCGAATTGTCAGCATCATTGCTCTTTCACTTGGCTCTGTTATTAAGTAAAATAAGAGTTACTTGAACACAAGCACTGTGATACCATGACAGGCGATCTGACAACTGGCGAGGTCACTGAGGGCTAATGGGCAGGCCGTGCACAGCATGGGTGGACATAACAAGCTGCCTCGCATCCCAGGCAAGATGGGGTCGGACTGCACCATGTTTCATCACACTGCGCTCTATTTACAATGCATGAATTACTTGTTTCTGAAATTTTCCATTTAATATTAATATGTTTCTGACCATAGCTAACCACAGGTAACTAAAACCACAGAAGGAAAAGCCATGGATAAGGGGAACTACTGGATAATAAATATAAACACACCTGACTGTAGCTTCCACCCAGACATTGTACAGGGTTGCCTGCCTGTATTTACTTAGATGTAGACAACCACCACAGCTCTAATGTCATTGCCAGAAGAACTAGTTCTCACCAGGTAATTTGAGTGAGTCTCTGTTCTTTCACAAAAACCATTTCTAACCTCCCTTCTTTCCCTGAGCTTGATTTTCTTTGCTCTCTCACTTACTAAACCAATCCTACCTGTTCAATGTGATTGTTTTCATAGGCCTGACGAATAACCAGACAGAACCAATAGCCAGAGGTTCTGTGCTATTTTTCTTTGTAGAAAGTCAGCTAAAATACTTGGTCCTGCATTTGTAACTGTTTCTAGGCCAAAACAGAAATCTAGAGAACATAAACTTGAACTGATGTATAACTATGCATAGACAACTAGATGATAACGTCTTCACATGGTGAAATGTTTTACTAAAAATCTTACACCCTTTAATGTGGATTTTTCTTGTGTGTTTTTGGATGGGCCCTTTGGTGCCCTGAAGTCCTATTTAATATTTAGAAGTTCAATACACTGACGGAAATAGAATTAAACATATATAAATTCATTGATTTTTTTCTCTATCTTTTCCACCTATTTTTTAAGCATTGTATCATGAAATCCTATTCAGAAGATTATGAATGTTAGTCTTATTTAGTTTTTGTTATACAGTATAAAAAATTTTACTATCTATAGTAACACCAATATGTCTTTGATGATAAAGGGTCAAGTCATTGTTGCTTTAGACACTGCTCAATATCACCTTGTAGATTATGGACCTTTGAGTTCTATTCAATAAAGTCTTTTCCTGTCTAATTTCAAAGCACATAGCTGGGTGTGGTGTTGCCTACCTGTAATCCTGGCACTCTGAGAGGCCAAGGCAGGTAGATCGCTTGAGCTCAGGAGTTCAAGACTAGCCCAAGGAAGAATGAGACCCAATCTCTGCTGAAAATAGAAAAACTAGTGGGGCATTGTGGCGGACACCTGTAGAATCCAGAAGACTTAAATGAAGGGACTAAGGTTAAGGGACATCTTAGCTAGGCTGTTTTAGTGGCCGTTCCTCTCTGAGCTTCTCAATGCCTCCCAAGGACAACAAGAGGAGAAAAGATGGCAGAAAGTGGCCAAGAAAGATGAAAATCCAGTGAACAAATCTGGGGGCAAGTTCAAAAAGAAGTGGTCTAAAGGTAAAGTTTAGGACAAGCTCACCAACGGTCTTGCTTAACAAAGTTCCCTGCCCAGGGCAGCTCTTAAGGACCTCCTTATTAAAGGACTGATCAAACTGGTTTCAAAGCTCAGAGCTCAAGTAATTTTCCCAAGAAATACCAAGGGTGGAGATGCCCCAGCTGCTGGTGAAGATGCAGGAACAGAGTCCAACCAACTATATATTTGGAAAAATAAAACTTTATTGAACAAGTAAAAAAAAATAAAATAAAATTGGCATCACCTATACCGGGACAAAAAAAAGTCACATGCTTCATGACATAATGCACTGGAAGGCCACTTCCATGGTGCTCCCATTTTTTTTCATAAAATGCATAGCATGAATCAAATCATGAGGAAATATCACATAAACCCAAAGTGATGGATATTCTAAAATACGAGTAGTATATATTTCAAAAATGTCAAGATCATAAAAGGAAGAGAACACTGGGGGATTATCACAAATTCAAGAGGCAACAAAGACATGATGACTCAGAGTGACGTGTGACGCACAATTAGATCCTGCACAGAAAGAGAATGTCCTTATTCTCGGGACATTCACGTGGAAGAGTGTAGTTGTGAAGAGGTGGTGGGGGTGGTGCTCAAATTATGTTTCCAGAAAGAAACAGTACAAAATAATATAGCAAGTGTGATAAAATCTTACTCGGAGAAATCTAGATGGCAGATATATTGCAATTCTTTGTACTACTTCAAAATTCTTTCCGTAAGTCTTAAGTTATTTCTAAACACAGTCATGTATATCCTTAACAACGGGCATGCACGCTGAGAACTGTGCTGCTTGGCAATTTGGCAATTTCATAATTATGCAAACATTATAGAGTGCACTTACACGCCGTAGATAGTGTAGCCCAGTACACACCTAGTAGCTTTGTCAAGCAAGACGAGGTTGTTGTGGGCTATACTATCTAGGTTCGTACCTGGGCTATTTGGTATAATCTGCTGCTCCTAGTCTACAAACCCATACACTAGTATTACTAGACTATACACTATAGGTAATATGAAGAAAAGTATCCATGTATCTAAATATACCTAAAACATAGAAAAAGTACAGTAAAAACACACCATTATAATATGGGACCTCTGTCATATTTGTGGTCCGCCACCCACTGAAACATCATTATGAGGCTACTGACTAACATAAAAATTACCTTAAAAAAAAACCTTGAGGCTTAGCACCTGTGGCTCAAGCAACTAATGCGCCAGCCACATACACCTGAGCTGGGGGGTTCGAATCCAGCCCAGGCCCAGCAAACAACAATGATGGCTGCAACAAAAAAAAAAATAAAAAATAGCCAGCCATTATGGAGGATGCCTGTAGTCCCAAGTAGCTGAGGCTGAGGCAAGAGAATCGCTTAAGCCCAGGAGTTAGAGGTTGCTGTGAGCTATAATGCCACAGCACTCTGTAGGGTGACAGCTTAAGGCTCTGTCTCAAAAAATAATAATAATAATAAAAACAAAAAAAACCCTTGAAATTAACAACAAACCAAACAAAGGAATCTAACCATATATCAAATTGTTAATACAACTAAATAATTTTCTTGCACTTTAATACATATTTGGAGGGATGTCCTCCAGGATTAACCAGCATTAAAATGAGCCATTAAAATGTAAGGAAATGTCACACTTCACTAGTGTTTCATTAGAGTAAACATTTAGAGTTATTGTTAGTAATAAAAGTATTCGTCATTTTCATGCTATTTATTTTATATTGTGGGTGTTAAAGGAAAATAAGTAATTTTAATATATGCTAAAATCAAGATTTTGGGATTAGGAAAAGGGTTCACTTGTGAAATCAAAGCAATCACATTAGAATTCTATAATGTTGAAAGGAAATTGAAAATTATCAATATGAGCTCATGATTTTTAAAACCGTTTTTATTCTACCATGAAATGTCACCCACCATCAATGAGCCTCCCCTGCACCCAGAGTTAGCCCCTAATACCACCTGCCCTAAGCTCGATGAGCTTTCTTAGATAAACGGCTGATTTCATAGTCCAGAGATCATACTCTCTTAATGGGCCAGAAAACAAAGGAGCTTTTAATGCTCTGAGAAAAGGACACAGTGACCCGGCTTCCAGCGCCTGAAATAACAACTTGAATTTGGAAAACAGCTGTAGAAGAAAATAATGTATTAGTCTGTGAAAATACACGGCTCCACAATGGCATTTATAAAGCCAGAGAAAGCTCATTTTTTCACTATTTAAGAGGTTATTAAACCTAATTCTTAATCTGAAAATTGGTACTGAACGGAAAGAAGTAAGTTGCTACTGCCTTTCAAGATAACCCCTTTTTGTTGGGAAAATCTCTTTCAGAAGAATGCTGGTTAATACGTGGATAAGAAATGATACTGTTCTTGTGGAAAGCCTAACGAAATAACTAACAAAGACAAAAATTGATGGGAAGGGTTGGTGGAAATAGGCACAGAGTGTGATTTTCAGAATAGGATGAAAAGGGCAAGTGAGTTCAGCTGCTGATCTATACGGTTAAGCCAGGAAGGAGAATTCCACTGAGACGGAACCAAATGAGAAACTGCTCCCTGGATACCTACATGTTAGTACTCAGACGCTTATCAGGGACACTCACATGTTAGTACTCAGACGCTTATCAGAGATATTCACATGTCAGTACTCAGACGCTTATCAGGGATACCTACATGTTAGTACTCAGACGCTTATCAGGGATACTCACATGTCAGTACTCAGATGCTTATCAGGGATATTCACATGTTAGTACTCAGACGCTTATCAGGGATACCTACATGTCAGTACTCAGACGCTTATCAGGGATACCTACATGTTAGTACTCAGATGCTTATCAGGGATATTCACATGTCAGTACTCAGACGCTTATCAGGGACACCTACATGTTAGTATTCAGACGCTTATCAGGGATACCTACATATTAGTACTCAGATGCTTATCAGGGACACCTACATGTTAGTACTCAGACGCTTATCAGAGATACCTACATATTAGTACTCAGACGCTTATCAGAGATATTCACATGTTAGTACTGAGACGCTTATCAGGGATACCTACATGTTAGCACTCAGACGCTTATCAGGGATACCTACATGTTAGTACTCAGATGCTTATCAAGGATACTTACATGTTAGTACTTATATCAGTGCTGATATCTTCTCTTGTATATTAATCAGTATTTATATAAACAATCAGTGCAGTATCTTCTCTTGTATATTAATTAACATAACATTCTCATATATGATTAAGATCTTCCCCATATAGTTCTTTTTTTTTTTTGAGCCATACTTTGTATTCTCTCCATAAAAGCCCCAAAGTAAAACTTTCCCTTTAATCATCTTCAACTTGACAACTTGCAGAAACTCAATGCTGGGGACATAGAAAAAGGTCTATAGCTTTTTGAGACAACACAAGTTGATGATGTGGCTTTTTTTTTTATTATTTAATCATCGCTGTGTACATCAATGCAAGCATGGAGTACAATGTGCTGGTTTTATATACAATTTGAAGTATTTTCATCAAACTGGTTAACATAGCCTTCATGGCATTTTCTTAGTTATTGTGTTTAGACATTTATATTCTACATTTAGTAAGTTTCACATGGACCCTTGTAAGATGCACCACAGGGTGGAGGGAGGGTAATTGGTAGATGATGTCTACTGGTGGTCATGTGTAGCAAAGATCCACAACAACATATCTTTGGTTGTTGAACAGTGATTGGACCCCAGTAACCTCATCAGAATAAATTACATCCATTTTTATGTAATATTTAATATAGTGTGAAAAAAAATTAATTCTGCACACAACTCTCATGAAAGACTCCAGGAGCAGCTAATGGAGAGACCAAGGAATGGAGGGCAATCGATTCTCTCTCAGGAATGCTTGTCCCTCAATCTTATTTCTTGCTACAGATTCTATATTGAAAAGCAGAAAGTGCATATCACTCTTCTAATGGCCCCTTCACCAACCTGTCCATCAGGTGGATTTGTATATGAAGGAAATTATTTAAAAAGTCTTACACTAATGATACCAAAAGTAAAAGAAAAAAAAAAAGCAAATCAATAATTTTCAAAATGTTAGCCTGATTATGAAAATATCAGATAAGGCAATTTCCAGAGAATTAGAAGCATTTAATATTCAGAAATGCTTGATAAGTTGTGTGCTGTAAAACTCAAGGCCCTAGAGAATGTTTCCAAGACATCTTAATGTTATTTTTAAATGGTCTTCCTTACACAAAGTTTATGGGAGGCCATTCTTTTTCCTGGACTAGTCTCCTGTGCCAGGTTGGACCAAACTAGAGTGGAACCACTTATGCTAAAAGCCACATAATCAAATGCAACTTTGAATTGGGCCAGTTTTCAAAAAAAAACCCCAAGACTTCCAGTTAATCTGAGTCAGTCTAATAAGTCCCTGTGTTTTACTCCTGTAAGGAAAGTAACTGAAATACCACTTCTCTTTCTGTTCTCTTTTCTGCTTTATTCAGGAATTTCTGGGGCTATAAACCCAAACTCTTTTGCTCAGCTCATCAGGACACTCATTCTGTTTTATAAAACGAGGTACTACCCAATTCTAGAATTGAAAATAAAAGCCAATTAGATCTTTAGCTAAATCTGTTGTAATTTTGTCTGCTGACATCTTCTCGCAGCCATTATTGCTAACCATAAATTTAACACAATTGTAATTCTCATCCTGACACAGTTCTCCCCTTACCCAGGCTAGAAGCTTAAACATCCTGTTGGTTCTTGCTGTTCTAAAATGTATTCTTTCTTTTAATGCAAAGATTTTTAATTTCTCGGCTCTGGGAAAATTTCCCCTCTTCTCTTTTTGATAATTACTCCATTTTCAAATTTTAATTTTCTAAAATTATTACCCATATATTTGATCTCCAAATTGACCCCTCAGTCTTTTTTTCCCCTCAAATGCTCTTCCAATTTTTCTACTCTTTTCAATTCATGGTGTGCTAAATTTCCAAAAGCGCTTTTCTTAGTCTCTGATGTTTTATAAATTTCATAACCTTTTATCATTTTTCTGAAGATAGTAGTAATTAGAATTTTTTTGGAGAGCTATGTGTTCCTTGAATTTCTTTTTCTTCCCCAGTCATTTAATTCTCTTTATTTTGGGCTTTCTCTTTCACGCTTTTTTTTTTAACATGTCCAATATTCTTTGATTATCTGTACATATTTGCGAGTTGGGAGCCAGGTGTACTTTTCCAAGCCCTGGTGAGCTCTCTTCTCTCGCCTTCTGCATAGGTCTGTCTTCCCTGCTGAGGTTTCTGCCTGAACAGGACGTCAGCTTAGAGCCCCGCGCACCCGAGTAGAGATTAGAGTCAGCTTAGAGCCCCGCGCACCCGAGTAGAGATCTGAGTCAGCTTAGAGCCCAGCGCACCCGAGTAGAGATCTGAGTCAGCTTAGAGCCCCGTGCACCCGAGTAGAGATCTAAGTCAGCTTAGAGCCCTGCGCACCCGAGTCGAGATCTAAGTCAGCTTAGAGCCCTGTGCACCTGAGTATAGAGTCAGCTTAGAGCCCTGTGCACCCGAGTAGAGATCAGAGTCAGCTTAGAGCCCCCCCCACCCCGCACCCGAGTAGAGATCTGAGTCAGCTTAGAGCCCTGTGCACCCGAGTAGAGATCTAAGTCAGCTTAGAGCCCTGCGCACCTGAGTAGAGATCAGAGTCAGCTTAGAGCCCTGCACACCCGAGTAGAGATCAGAGTCAGCTTAGAGCCCTGTGCACCCGAGTAGAGATCAGAATCAGCTTAGAGCCCTGAGCACCCGAGTAGAGATCAGAGTCAGCTTAGAGCCCTGCGCACCCGAGTAGAGATCAGAGTCAGCTTAGAGCCCTGCACACCCAAGTAGAGATCAGAGTCAGCTTAGAGCCCCGTGCACCTGAGTAGAGATCAGAGTCAGCTTAGAGCCCCGTGCACCCGAGTAGAGATCAGAATCAGCTTAGAGCCCTGTGCATCTGAGTAGAGATCAGAGTCAGCTTAGAGCCCTGTGCATCTGAGTAGAGATCAGAGTCAGCTTAGAGCCCTGTGCATCTGAGTAGGGATCAGAGTCAGCTTAGAGCCCTGTGCACCTGAGTAGAGATAGAGTCAGTTTAGAACCCTGTGCACCCGAGTAGAGATAGAGTCAGCTTAGAGCCCTGTGCACCCGAGTAGAGATCAGAGTCAGCTTAGAGCCCTGCACACCTGAGTAGAGATCAGAGTCAGCTTAGAGCCCTGTGCACCTGAGTAGAGATCAGAGTCAGCTTAGAGCCCTGCACACCCAGTAGAGATCAGAGTCAGCTTAGAGCCCTGTGCACCCGAGTAGAGATCAGAGTCAGCTTAGAGCCCTGTGCACCTGAGTAGGGATCGTATCCTTATGCAGAGGGCTCCAGGGCCAGGATGGGAAGAATTTTGTTTGAGGTTGCTGCGCAGACCTCAGCTGCCCTAGTTTTCCCAAGGCAAGTCATTAAACTTAGTAAGATAATTGAGTTTTTCCAGTCATTTGCTCGGCAACATGTGGCTGAAGGGGTGCAGCCTCGCCCCACACTCCTCGCACCTCCCCTGCATTTCTCTCCCAGCAGAGCGGAGCCTTTCACAGTTCCAACCAATAGCTGCCCCCGTGCTTCTGTTCACCAGCCTACATGTCCTGGACTGCTATTTCTTTGCTTTGTTTTATCCAACAGCAGGATCCCCTCCCTCCCTCTCTGCCTTCCAGAAATTTATACTTTAGCATTCATTCTCTTCACTACTCGGGGTGGATTCACTGGTGAGATGATTTCATCTGTTGATCAAGAAGGAAGGCGCGACACAGCTGTTCTCAGGCTGTGCTTTTAAACCCAAATCCTCCCGTCCTCGTCTATCCACCAGCCTACTCTCTACTTTTCTTCTCCTCAGCATCATCTATTCCAGGAACTACCGGAGTTAAAACCAAGTATCTTATTTCTCCTTCATGAAAACCCTTTACAGGACTTCTGCGTAAGTATTGTCAAAGAAAAGAAAGGATCAACGTAAAGAAATATGAATAAAGTTAATTGCATTTTGCTATCGGCTCAAAACATTTGTATAAACAAAAATACTTTCTGGCAAGAAGGATATCTCTGGTGAAAATAAGTGACAATAGGGATAGAATGGATGAAATCAGAAAACAGGACTATCATTTGATCATTTCCTCCCCCTCAAATTCCTTCAAATTATACTTACTTTTTTTTTTTTTGAGACAGAATCTCACTATGTTACCCTCTGTAGAGTGCTGTAACATCACAGCTCACAGCAACCTCAAACTCTTGGGCTTAAGCAATTCTCTTGCCCCAGCCTCCCAAGTAGCTGGGACTATAGGCACTGGCCACAATGCCCAGCTATTTTTTGGTTGCAGTTGTCATTGTTGTTTAGCAGGCCCAGGCCAAGCTTGAACCTGCCAGCTTCGGTGTATGTGGCTAGTGCCCTAACTACTGAGCTATGGGCTCCGAGCCTATACTTACTTTTGCTATTGTAAAAAGAAAACATTCATTCTGTGAAATACTATGTTGCAGACTGAAAGAATCATATACAGTGATAGATGAATAGATTACTATGTTCACATACTGTGTGCATGTGTGTGTGTGTGTGTGTAAAGATCATCAAAAATATTTAAAAGATTAGAAATGGAATCTGAAGATTGTATTGTTTAGACTGGAAGGAGGATGGGTCCAAAGATTACCAAGACATCACTAAGTAACAGAAACAATTTGCAAGAACAAAAGAAAGAAAAGAAAAGAAATAACTTGCAGGATTGGACGTGCAAGATGTTATCATTTATGTCAAAATAAAAAGGGAGGAAGAAAGCTATTAATTTTCTGATGGGAGCAAGTAACTTATGAGAAACCAAAGTCCCACTGGGAATAAATAGAGAAGCCAAAGATAAATGCAGAGTAAGAAAATGCATAAAAGGCAGAGCTGAAGTGTCTAAAGGCAGCACAGAGCCCTGGGTCACCAGCAAACAGAGAGAAACGAGGCAAAACAGGAACACCAGGCAGAGCTGATGCTGCTTTTTCAACAAAGCAATCGCCAGTTCTGAGCACAGACAGAAGGGGCTCCTGTCAGGGAACAAGGAATCAGTGGAGGGCTGGGCAGCCTCAGTCACACGTGGGATTTCTCCCAGGTCATGGGCTATATATGGGGGCTAAGTGAGGTGACAAAAATTCCCTGAAGAGCAGAGTGTAGCTTTCAGTACTTTCATGAGACGAAGATTAGATTTGGGGGCTCACAGGAGTTGGGGCTCTAGAAAATTCTGCAGGCTTCCCGATGCAAAGCCTGGAGGACCAGAGTCGTCAAGAAGTGGACAGAGCCCTAACACAGATCCACTGAATCAGAGGGAGGTGGCCCCAAGTTACTCAGATCTGCATGCTGCCAGCCAGTGCTTGAATGGCAAGGCAGGCAGACACCTGTGCTCCTGAGGCAGGGTGTTACAGGACATTCTCTTGTTTGACCTCCACTGGTGAGTAGCACAGGCTGCTTCTCTTGCCTCATTAGGCACCACTAGGAGGAAATAATAGCTGTCCCTACACCCTGACAGCAAATGACCAGATTATCGAGTCCTCTGCGTATACACAGGGCATCTCAGAATACTGTCCCTGCTCTCAAAAATTTTATGAACATGACCTGCCTCTAGTTTGCTTACAGTGATGGGATTTCTGAACAGCCTCAGTCAAGCCTCTTGGATGCATCATTTGAGCTTAGTGCCTGCCCACTCTGACGATCAGAGATAACAGCAAGTATAGATGGAGAGGCTAGTTCTCAATGAGAAGAGGCTGTGCTTTCCAAAGCAAAGTACCCAGTTCTTAAAGGTTTAGATGTTCTTACCTTTATGTTTTCGGATGATGAAATGAAATTTTAGAGACATTAAGAAACATGTGGCTGGGCTTAGCACCCATTGCTTAGTGGTTAGGGCACCAGCCACATACACCAGGGCTGGCAGGTTTGACCTGGCCCAGGCCTGCTAAAAGCAACAATAACAACTACAACAACAACAACAAAATAGCCAGGCATTGTGCAGGTGCCTGTTGTCCCAGCTACTTGGGAGGCTGAGGCAAGAGAATCACTTAAGCCCAAGAGTTTGAGGTTGCTGTGAGCTGTGACACCATAGCACTCTACCCAAGGGCAACATAGTGAGAGTCTGTCTCCAAAAAAAAAGAAAGAAAGAAAGAAACATGTGACTGGGCATTGTGGCTCACATCTGTGAATCCCAGCACTTTGGGAGGCCAATACAGGAGGATTCCTTGAGGCTAGGAATTCAAGACCAGCCTTAACAACATAGCAAGACCCCCATCTCTACAAAAAATTTAAAAATAAGTAAAAAATAACTGCAGATGCTGGTGTGGATGTGGAGAGAAAGGAACGCTTTTGCACTGCTGGTGGGACTGCAAACTAATACAACCTTTTTGGAAGGAAGTATGGAGAAACCTTAAAGAATTCAATCTAGACCTCCCATTTGATCCTGCAATCCCATTACTGGGCATCTATCCAGAAGGAAATAAAATGTTTTATTATAAAGACACTTGTACTAGGCTGTTTATTGTAGCCTAATTTACAATTGCTAAATGTGGAAACAGCCTAAATGCCCTTCAACCCAGCACTGGATTGGTAAGCTTTGGTATATGTATACCTTGGAATATTATGCAGCCATCAAAAACAATGGAGATTTTACAGCATTTATACTAACCTGGATGGCGGTGGAACACATTATTCTTAGTGAAGCATCATAGGAATGGAGAAGAAAGAATCCTATGTACTCAACTTTAATATAAAGACAATTAATGACAATTAGTGACATAATGGGGTATGGGGGAAAGGGAGACCAGACAGAGAAGGAGGGAGGGGGTGTGCGCAAGGAAAAAAAATAAGAAATTAGTGACTAATTCTTATATAAATTGTATTTAATTTGGACCAAAGTACATTACTTAAACATTTTAATAGAAAAAAAATTTAAATAAATAAATAAATAAAAGCAGCACACACATCTGAGAGTCAAACTCTGGTCTGTCTGATTTCAAAAACATGCCTTTTCTATTGCAAAAGAGTGTCCAAAAAAATCACTGACCAGGGTTTAAAGTATTGGATATTATAAGAATTTTCATCATGTCTACGTTCAAAACCTGGTACAGAACCTATAAAGCGGCATGAATTGTCCAGCTTGTGCCTTGAACCTGGGGCATCAATAATGAAGTGAAATTTAACATCAGGATGAGGAGGGACTTTTGCTTGGAAGAGGCCGGGTAGACACAGAGAGGAAGAGTTTGATGTAACCTTTAGTACAGGCTGAGTTATGCTGAGTGATGACCCAGAACTCAGGGGCTTAAACCACAAAGATTTATTTCTTTCCCGTACTGCACATCAGCGTGCAGCTTGGGTGTGAGCTTGGGTGTCAGCTGTCTTTCCAAGAATCAGAACAGTCCAGCATCCACTATCTTGAAATATTCTGTCTCACCAAAACAAGAGTTAGAAGAGCTTGGGAAAGTGTACCCTGGCTCTTGAAGTGCCTTCTCAGGATGAGCATACAAATTTCAAAATCACCTTACATTAGTTAAAAGGCGTTTCAGCGACCCCAGGACCCTGCAGCCTGGGAGGCAGTGTAGTCCCACCATAGCTGGTCAGAAGAGAGAATCAGAGGACCTAGGTCTGTCAACAACCTAACCTTTACCACATGATGAAAACCCTCTTGAATGAGGTCAAGTAACCAAAGTAACCAAAAGTTACCAAAGTAATCAAAAGCATTAACTGTATCACACGGATAGTAAGAAGAAAATTTTTCATTTATGAGCTCCTAATACATGAGTCATTATAAAAGTTTTGAGATACACAAAAATCAAGAACTGGTAATATCTGTGCAGATAGAAACAAACAAAACCCCACCCAGCAACCCCAATAAGCCCAGTGGGTTGAAACTTGCCCGGGTGAAGCCGAAAGAATGCTGGCTGTACACTGTGTTTCTTGGAAGTGAAACAATGGACCCACAGACCATCTGTCTCAAAAGTTTTGTAGGGACCTACATTTGTAGAAGGCACCCTCGTGGGCCCATTTTAACATCAGAATTATTGTCCCCATAAGTCAAACGAGAATCTGGGGCTCTGAAACATTAAATAAAGACTTTGGGTTTACGATTGTGCCTTTCGCTTTCTTCCTCCTCCTAAAGCCTTTGGAATGAAGGCAAAGAACAAAAGAGAATAAATTTGCCAACAGGGCAATGAGAAGGAACAAGAGTGACCACAGATGAGAGGTTTGCCGAATTCCTCAGAAAATCATGGCCGGATAAAACAGAGAGGAAGGGAGGACTCCTGCAGAGTCACCTGCTAACTCTGCCTGCTCAGGTGGGGTGGGGTGGGGGGCTGGAAAGAATGACAGAAAGCAGGGAGATTCATTGCGGTGAAGTCTGGGAAACGGTGTCCTAGCCAGCCTGCAGAAACCTTGTCCCTTCCCATCTGTGCCAACCACCTGGTCAGGGTGACGTTTGTCAAGGGCATCTCCTGAGAATCTGCTTTCTGAAGTCATTGAACAATTTTCCAGGGGAAGGGAGGGGTTCCTGTTGTGCGAGTCGGGCTCCTCTTGTCTCTGCCATTTGGCAGGTGTGGTGGGGGAGCCCCTGCCTGCTGCTTCTCACCTGTGCGTGCTGAAGGGAAGCCTGTGTGTTACTGTGCCTCGCAGCTGCCAACACACACACGGCATCCTCCATTAGCTCGGTACCAGGGCCAGCTGGGTCATGACCAGGCTCATGCTCATCCTCATCATTCTAAGAAAATAACAGCTAAAATCAGGCACGTTGTCCAGGCTAAATCAATGTTGCTCCTGTTTCTGCCTGATTATGGGACCAATGTCACAGTGGAAGGAGTCCTTGCAGCAAGGAGTAATATATCGGCTTTATGAACAGAAACCATTTTTTAAACTAGAAGACCTGAGTCAGGTCTGTAGTAACGATAGGTTTCACGCTAACACACCCCCACACTAGGCTAGTCTTCCATCCAAGGGCTGGCCCCTCCTGCCAGAGAGCAGAACAAAATGCAAGCTCCCCACATGTAGACTGGCCCCAGGGAACAAAGAGAAAGCAAGGGGACAAAGGACACGTGACTGTTCCTCCTGCCAAACTCACCGATCATGCTAGTCATTGCTCACCCTTAGCAGGAGTGAATCACGCGCTAAGAAACCAGGAGTACTATGCTAATCAGCATCCCTCTGATAGAAACAGAAGGCCAGGCCAGAGGAGGTCGCTAAACCAGAGATACGAAGCCATTCTGGGTTGGGTGTTTGGTTTTCATTACTCAGGGCGTTCAATCCAGGAAATTGGTTTCAGAGCAGACGCAAGAGACTATGCAGCCAACCAAGGAATAATGAGGCAGCTAACGGATTAGCCACCATCCCCTGCAAACAGATGAAGCCTGGAGTCTGGGTCACCCCAAAGAATCCGAAACTGTGGTAAGCATAGCCTTTGCAGCTGAAGACACAGAAAGAGAAGGAAAACTCAGAAATACCAAGGCAGTAAAAGAGGAGGGTAAACGCCCTAGTTTCTCTTACTTGCTTCTGTCCTCCAATCAGTGCCTCCCTTTGACCAAACCAAGCAGGAAAGCGCAGCCGGGTAGCCCTGCTGGCACAGCAGGATGGAGCTAAGGACAAACAGGCACAGAACTGGCATGAAGGTTGACATTTTCACACTCACACTGGGCTCTCGTTTAATTCCTGCAATTCTATAAGCAAGGGAGGTATTTGCTATTGTTATGAACGCATCGCCTGGGCAAGTAGCCTGCTTCGAGTCGAGCTGATGTAATAATAACTCGTAATAATGAAGGAGGGTAGCCAGCTTTGCAGTGTGAACAACAGACAATGTTAAAACTGATGAATGGAGACCTAAATCTATAGTCATACTCCTCAGGGTTCTAGAAGTAATCAGCAGAACTAAATGGAGAAATAGTTAAGAATGGTCGTCTCCATGCAGTAAGAGAAGGTGGGTGCAGGAAAATTCTGCTTTATATTTTATCATTGGTTACAACATCTGGATTTGGGGCCAAGTCCCTAATTTTTTAAAAGAAGGTTCATTGGCTGAGCTAATCTCTTTTGATGCTAAAGTTCATGCTTTTACATTATATTCCACAGTTCGATTGCTGAGATTGGTCTGTAAATAATCTCTCTGACACCAGATTAACCCCACCTGTGACCAGGTAACACATTTGCTAGACAATCAGCCTGCATGGTAGGAAGTCCCGGAGAAGGGTGATTGCCTGGGGGCCTCGCGGGCAAAATAGAGTGAAGCTTGGGGATTCAACCTGCAAACAGCAGCCCCACCTCTGAGTACTTCTTCATCGACCTAAATAAGTATCTGAAGGGTACTGATTGCTGTATGAACAGCTACTATTAGACGCTACCAACCTAGATTCTGATTGCCGGTTATTCTGAGATGTTGCCAGCAAATTTTTCCAACATGTGTTTAAATAACTGAACTTTTCATGTGAGGAGTGAGTACGGGTTAAATGATATAATCAGATGATGCGCTCGGCTTTATGGACTATTTCTAATCAGTGATAAGGCAATTAACAAAATTATGATGGAAACCCCAAATGTACTCTTTCTTCACCTCACTGAGCACCTGGTAGAATCCAAGTAAAATCTCACTGTGTGGCCAAGCACATCCGCATTAAAGGGCTCTTGGCCAGTCCTCCAAGAACTCCGTTAATTACTTCTATGTTTTCTATAAAAGGGAACAAAACGAAGAAAGCATGGCTTTGGAAGCTACGTAACTTAGTCTTCAATCTTTTTACCATAGTTTGTGGCAAAGAAAAATTATGATTTCACTTTACTTCCTCATCTTCCTCCTCCCTGAATCCTGGGGGAAGTGCTCTTTTTGTACAGAGATACTGTTCATAGCAATGCCAGTTACTGATACTGGGAGAGGGGGATCAGCGTTAGCAAGGGAAAGACTTGTCTCTTACCTGGGTTGGTCTCAGAGACCTAAAATCTCCCACTCAGAGGCACAGGGGGATCCTGCTGGTGCTCGTTGAGGCTAGAATAGGTGGAGTGCTCAGAAAGTCAGGTGCAACTTCAAGAGCCTGAGGCCTGGGCAGTCACACGGGACGCCATGTTCACAGGGACCCTGTAATTACTTGGCTTAATGCTCTTCTGGTGCCATCTTGAAATGTTTAAGAATTTTTAAATAAAAGGCCACGTGTTTTTGTTTTCACCAGGTCCCATAAACCATGTAGTTGGTCCTGAGTTGGGGAAGGTGCTCCAGGATGGAGCCAAGACCCTTGGGGTTAGGGTTGAGGGGACATGGGTAGCAATAAAAAGAGAGAAAAAGATAAGACCCCAAGTTCAGAGGCACTCTCTTAGATGGAAAAGAAAAAGCAAAGACGCGGTTATTGAGTATTGACCGTGAATATTTACAAATATTCATTCTAGACTCAGAGAGTATTTGTGACGATGTGCTACTAAATTAGTTTCTGTCTGCTAAAGAATTACAGTAGAACCCCCATAGCTGACCACCTCCCTGCACTGATCATCTCCTTAAATCGACCTGATTGCCACAGACCAGACACACAGCACCTGTACAGATCAGCACACAGGCCACGTTCCCTTGGTTGAACCCCTCCGTATGTTAACCAGTTTGTCACAGTCCCTTGGGGGCTGTCACCTTACAGAGGTTCTACTATATTCCTTCAGGCTTGGTTTCCCCTAACCATTAGAGAAGGGGGTAGATTTTCTTTAATTCATGTTAATAGTCAAATCAACGCCACCCTTATTCTGATTTACCCAACCTAATTATTTCCATCTTACTTTCTGTTTATTGTTTCTTTTCCTTTCTCCAATTTTTTGTTATTTTGTTATCTGACATTTGTTAATATATCTGGGGTCCCCAAAGTCACCCCTCCAGTAACCATACTTAGGGACGATGTGAAATTGTAGCTAAATGTACCTTTATTTATAAATATTCATTACAAAATTTTACAAAAAGGGGGCCCGACACATAGAGAACATTTTGTAAATAAATGGCAAAATGTTGTACATTTAGCTACAATTTCCCATTCTCCCTATGGGGACTGTCGGGGCGACTCTGGGGGCACTTTAGTGACATATTCACCACAACGTTATTTGACATTATTGGGACAGTAATCCACAGCTAACTTAGCATTTCTGCCATAGTTTTGCATTCCATTTATGATTGCTTTTCTGGAACTTAAAATCAGATACACCTCTCTCTTTTTATTTGAAAATCATAAATTAACTTTTTTTTTCCAATAAGAAGTGCTATTTTCCTCACCAAGGTGTGTCGGGACTTACCTTTATTCACTGCCCCTCACACCTGGTAAGGTAGGACTTTTAAAACATCTGTGCTTCTTCCCTGTCTTCCTCTCTTTCCAAGATCTACAAAACACAACTTTGCTAAGAAGAACACTTTCCAGCTCCATCCATGTAAACATGAAGGAGGTAAAGTCTCCATCTTTCTTTAGGGCTGCATAGTATTCCATGGTGTACATGTACCACAGTTTATTGATTCATTCGTGGACTGATGGGCACTTGACACAATGACCAAGCAAATGACATGAAATCTGTGTTAACCAGCTTGATCAAAGTATTTCAAATTGTATATGAAAACACTACACTGTACCCCATGTTTGCATTAATGTATACAGCTATCATTTAATAAAAAAAAAAATTTAAAAAGACAACTTTGTTCACATCCTGCACCCAAGGCAAACTTCGGATTTTATCTGCAATACCTACAAACAATTTTAAATATGACCTTTTAATCAAACCATGATAATGTAATTAACATTTTTCATTGCATCTCCTTCTAACACAAACAGATTTTTATCTAACTTAAGGTAAAAATTATACTGTCACAAAATAAAAAATACAAACTTTTTTGTATTTTGGAGGAATCAAGCAAGAAGAAAGAGTAACTGTTTTCACCTTTGTTCAAAAGACTTGGCTTGGCGCCTGTGGCTCAATCAGCTAAGGTGCCAGCCACGTACACCTAAGGTGGCGGGTTCGAATCCCCAGCCCGGGCCCGCCAAACAACAACGATGGCTGCAACCAAAAAATAGCCGGGCGTTGTGGCGGGCGCCTGTGGTCCCAGCTACTTGGGAGGCTGAGGCAGGAGACTTGCTTGAGCCCAGGAGTTGGAGGTTGCTATGAGCTGTGATGCCATGGCACTCTACCCAGGGGGATAGCTTGAG
>CAUYQV010137923.1:0-10437 GCA_963574575.1 Galagoides demidoff
GGCGGGCGCCTGTAGTCCCAGCTACTTGGGAGGCAGAGGCAGGAGACTCGCTTGAGCCCAGGAGTTGGAGGTTGCTGTGAGCTGTGATGCCATGGCACTCTACCCAGGGGGATAGCTTGAGGCTCCATCTCAAAAAAAAAACCAAAAAACCAAACTAGTTAACTTAACCTTCATGTCATTTTCTTAGTTATTGAGTTAAGACATTCATACTCTGCTTTTAGAAAGATTCACTTATACCCTTGTAAGATAAACCATAGAGGTGATCCCACCCATCACCCTCCCTCCCCCATCCATCCCCCTATCTCTTCAAGTTTAAACTTCATACTCCTTGTACATTTAGAAATTGACTTAAACTTTTTAAAATAACAAGTTTAATAGCTGTACAGGATAACTTTTGTTGTGTTGTAAATAGTGATATAAAAAATTTGGAGGCTGAGGTAGGAGGATGACTCGGGCCCAAGAGTCCAAGGTTATGGTGAGCTATCTTTGATCACACCACTGCACTCCAGCCTGAACAACAGAGCGAGACTTCTTCCCTCTAAAAATATGTATATAGCATGTATTTTTCACCTAGTGGGATCTAAATATCCACCATTATTTATTTAAAAATGCTTGAATAGCTCTTCATTAACAGTTGGCAACTTAACATTGTGTATTTTCCCATTGAACATGCCATATATCCATTATACTTCCTCCGCAAAATTCTATGGTAATTTATAGATGCATTTTATGCTTAAGTCTTTTGTTGTTCACACTGTCATTTCTCTATAATACAAATATGTCTATAAATTGAAATTGATCATTTTAAACTTTTTTTTCCATAGTAAACATTTTGCTGTTACAATCAGGCTTTCTTTTGTATTAAGTGACTTTTTTAGTATAACATTTAAATTCCTTTAATGATACTTAAGTATTTTTTTTTTCTTTTGAGACAGAGCCTCAAAGCTATAGTCCTGGCTAGAGTGCTGTAGCGTCACAGCTCACAGCAAGAGAACTCCTGGGCTTAAGTGATTCTCTTGCCTCAGCCTCCCAAGTAGTTGGGACTACATGTACACACCACAATGCCCAGCTATTTTTTGGTTGTAGTTGTCGTTGTTTGGCAGGCCTGGGCTGGATTCAAACCTGCCAGCTCTGGTGTATGTGGCTGGTGCCTTAGCCGCTTGAGCTACAGGCGTCACCCAATACTTAAGTATTTTTAAATTGTTTTCTTTCTTTCTTTTTTTTTTTTGAGACAGAGCCTCAAGCTCTCCCCCTGGGTAGAGTGCTGTGGCATCACAGCTCACACCCCTCCAACTCCTGGGCTCAAGCTAGTCTCCTGCCTTAACCTCCCAAGTATTTGGGACCACAGGTACCCGCCACAATGCCTGGCTATTTTTTGGTTGCAGCTGTCATTGTTGTTTTGGCGGGCCTTGGCTGGATTCAAACCCACCACCTTACGTATATGTGGCTGGTACCTTAGCCACTTGAGCCACAGGCGCCGAGCCTAAATTGTTTTCTTAATGGTTGCACTAGGACATACCATATTCATCAGATCAGTACTGTCATGTGTTGTTTAGTGAAGGAGATACATTCTGAGAAATGCTCATTATAGCATTTTAAGAACTTCATAGACTGTACATACTGATGGTGTAGGCTACCACACACCTTGACTGTATATAGCTTACTGCTCCTAGGCTATAAGCTTGTATAGTATGTTTACTAAATACTACAGGCAATTGTGACACAATGATATTTTGTATCTAAACATAGGAAAGGTACAGTAAACATATGTGTGGGGCACTTACTATGAATGTAGCTAGTTGCTCTGGGTAAGTCAGTGAGTGAGCTGTGAGTGAATGTGAGGGTTTAGGACCTTACTGTATACCACTGTAGAGTTTGTAACACTGTACACTTAGGTTGGGCTACATTTATAAAACATTTTTCTTCCATAACAAACTAACTTTATTTACTGTAACTTAAAATTTGTAAATGTTTACATTTTTAAACCTTTTATTCTTTTATAGTAGAGTACTAAGAATAGCTTAAAACACATTGTATAGCTGTACAAAAATATTTTCTTTGTATTCTTATTCTATAAGCTTTTTTCTATTTTTAAAGTTTTTAATTTAACCTTTTAAAGTTTATTTGTAAAAATTGAGACGCACATACATTACCCCTAGGCCTGTATAAGGTTGGGATCATCGTTGTCACTGGCTTTTACCTTTTTATCTTGTCCCACTGGAAGATCTTCAGGGACTATAACATGCAGGAGACTGTTAACTCCTGTGATAATAGTGTCTTCCGATACTTTCTGAAGGACCTGCCTGAGGCTGTTTTTACAGTTAAAAAGTACAAATAGAGGGAGTATACTCTAAAATAATGAAAAAAGTATAGTAAATACATAAATCAGTAATGTTTATTGTCATTATCAAGTAGTATTTACTGTAAATAATTGTACTGCTATGCTTTTATATGACTAGCAGTGGAGTAGGTTTGTTTACACCAGCATTACCGCAAATGTGAGTAATCTGTTGTGCTGAGAGGTCATCATGGCTACAATGTCAGTAGCTGATAAGAATTTTTCAATTCTTTTTCAATTTTTCTTTCTTTTTTTTGAGACAGAGTCATACTTTGTTGCCCTTGGTAGAGTGCTGTAGCATCATAGCTCATAGCAACCTCAAACTCTTGGGCTCAAGAGATCTTCTTGCCTCAGCCTCCCAGGGAGCTGTGACTACAGGTGCCTGCCACAACACTGGGCTATTTTTCTTTTTCTTTTTTCTTTTTTTGAGACATTGTCTCATTATGTCCATCCTGTGTAGAGTGCCATGTGGTCACAGGTCACAGCAACCTTCAACTCTTGGGCTCAAGTGATTCTCTTGCCTCAGCCTCCCAAGTAGTTGGGACTACTGTTGGCTGCTACAATGGCCTGGCTGTTTTTTAGAGATGAGGTCTCACTCTTGCTTAAGCTAGTCTCAAATGAGCTCGAGTGATCCACCTGCCTCAGCCTCCCAGACTGCTGGGATTATAGGCGTGAGTCACTGCACCGGCCTTCCATTTTAATCTTACAGGATCATTGCCATGCATGTGGTCTGTTGTTGGCCACGTGTCATTTTGTGGAGTGTTGTTTTGCAGAGTGTGGCTGTATTTCCTTCAGATAATCCTTAGGCTTCAAGGGTTAAAATTTTCTCTGCAGATTGTGTTGTAATTATAATTATTATAAGTGCACAGTTGGTCAAAACAATGTAAACAGACGCTTTGGTAGTTATAAAAACTCTTATTAGGAATAAATTTCTTAACAATGTGGGTGTGTGGGTTATGTTTCCCTCCTTCCTAATTAGTTAGTGCAGTGGTCTCCTACCTTTTTGGCACCAGGGACCAGTTTCACTGGAGACAGTTTTTCTGTGGGGGGTGGAGGAGCAGGGGGAGGTGAGGAATGGGGGCTGGAGGGTGCCCAGGGGGAGGATGGGACTGGAAGTAGGAGGATATGGTGGTGGAGAGAGATGGGACAGGAAGTGGAACTTAGGCAATGATGCCAGCGCATGGGGAGCAGCTGTCAATACAGCTGTGTGCTGGCCACATACACCAGGGTTGGTGGGTTCGAACTCTGCTCCAGCCTGCTAAACAATGACAACTATAACAAAAAAATAGCCAGGCGTTGTGGTGGGTACATGTAGGCCCAGCCACTTGGGAGGCTGAGGCAAGAGAATCGCTTAAGCCCAAGAGTTTGAGTTTGCTGTGAGCTGTGATGCCATGGCACTCTACCGAGGGCGACATAATCAGACTGTCTCAAAAATAAATAAATAAATAAAGCTATAGCTTTGCTTGCTTGCCCTCTGCTTACTTCCTGCTGTGTGACCTGGTTCCTAACAGGACTGGGCTGTGGACTGGAACCTTTTGGCACCAGGTGCCAGTTTCGTAAAAGACAATTTTTCTGTGGAAGTGGGGTCTGGGACAGGAGGCAGAGCTCAGGTGGTGAGGCTGTGTGGCCCAGTTCCTAATAGGCCATAGCAGAGGGGTTACTGCAGAGTTAATGCACCCACAGATGAATATACTTACAGCTAGAATTCATAGGACCCAGCATTAATTTTATTCTGAATTTTGAAAATTAGATACAAGCTTGAGAAATACTTATGTCATAAACAAGTTAGATGACAATTGAAGGATTTTGCAGTAGCAGTACCACTTAGTTTTTTGAATTTCTTTTTTTTTGAGACAGAGCCTCAAGCTGTTGCCCTGGGTAACTCCTGGGCTCAAGCAATTCTCCTGCCTCTACCTCCCAAGTAGCTGGGACTACAGGCGCTTGCCATAGCGTCTGGCTATTTTTTGGTTGCAGCTGTCATTGTTTGGCAGGCCTGGGCTGGATTCGAACCCACCCGCTCAGGTGTATGTGGCTGGTGCCTTAGCTGCTTGAGCCACAGGTGCTTAGCCAGTTTTTTGAATTTCTTTAAGTGTCATTACCCAAAAAATGTATAACATAGGGAAAGACCAGAAAATGTACTACTGGTCCTGTCTAGAGGTTTTTACATTGGATAGTAGAATAAGAGGATTTAGGAAGGGAAAAAGATAGAGTCTTTTGGCTAAGTGGGAGAAGGAAAATTATGTAAAGGCCTGGGGGACAGGAGACCTCATGTGATGCCACTGCTGTACGTGTGTGCGTGTTCTTCTCCGTCAATTTAGAAAAGCATATATTTGGAGATTGAGAATCTGGATATTTATGCCATAAAACCATATGTGCCCATGTACTTTTTGGAAAGTCTTTAGGATTACACAAACCTAAACCTGAAGAAAGCCTTTTAAAGTAGTAATCAGAAATCAGCCAACTTAAAAATCAGCCATCCTAATCCTTTTTTAGGATATAGACAAAGAAATACAATACTCCTCTATGAAACATAGCATATAAGGTGACATTTGATAAAGGTTTGTTATTTTAATTTTTTTAAGGTTTGTTATTTTGAAAAGTACATTGAAAAAAGTTTTGCTTTGGCTCAGCACCTATAGCTCAGTGGGTAGGGCACTGGCCACATAAACCGAAGCTGGAGGGTTTGAGCCTGGCCTGGGCCTGCTAAACAACAAAGACAGCTGCAACCAAAAAAGTAGCAGGGTGTTGTAGTGGGCGCCTATAATCCCAAGCTACTTGGGAGGCTGAGGCAAGAGAATCTCTTAAGCCCAAGAGTTGGAGGTTGCTGTGAGCTGTGATGTCACGGCACTCTACTGAGGGTGACTTAGTGAGACACTGTCTCAAAAAAAAAATTTTATTTTTTTGCTTTGAATTGTTCTGCTATTTGAATTTGCATTCTGTCTTCCTTCTGTTAGAGTCTTATTTGCACTAACACAGCACTGAAATTGCTTCAGTGGGCTCACCAAGGCTTTAATATCAATGAATCCATGGGACATTTAATAATAATCTTTGACTTCTTGTTAGCTTTTGTTGCACTTAACCACCCAGAAAAACACATGTCTTTCCGCAATTTTCTGGGACATGAAGTTCTCTGGATTTTCCTTCTGCTTCTATTTGCTCTTTTTTTGTAGTTTGATTTTCAGACTCCTCTTTCTTAACCTATTTATTAAATGTTGGTGTTTTCTAGAATTCTGCCTTAGGCCTCCTATCATTTTACTCACATTTCCAGAGGCACCTCTCCTCACTCTGTGGTTTCAGTTAATGCCCATCTACATCTCCAGCCCGGGTGGCTCTCCTGCCTGATAGTTAGACTAGTGTATCTAGCTGTGTCATGTGTCCTTGACACTGCCACCTACGTGTTTCCTCAAACGCACACTTTGAAACTGAACCCCTCACCTCCCCTCAGTAGATTTCAATAGATTTCTCTGTCTCAGTAAATGGCACCTCTGTGTGAGTGGCTCCGCAGGCCATCCTGAGTGTCATTCTTTTTTTGAGACAGAGTCTCAGACAGCTCACACCAACCTCAAACTCCTGGGCTCAAGTGATTTTCTTACCTCAGCCTCCCTAGTAACTGGGGCTATAGGTGCCTGCCACAACCCCTGGTAATTTTTTTTTGTTGTTTAGCCGGCCTGGGCTGGGTTTAAACCCACCAGCCCCAGTGCATGTGGCTGGCACCCTAATTGCTGAGCTATGGGCACCCAGCCCTGAGTGTCATTCTTTTTTCTTTTTTTTACATGAGTTAATTTTTTATGTCCAAGTACAAGGATAATGAAATATGTTTTCCATGCAAAATATCGTATACATTAAATAGCATACACTGGTAACAATGCAGCGTAGGTTTCCTGGGAAGCAGATTCTGTGATAGAAATATACATGCAGAAAGTATATTCATTGGGCAGTGCTGTCTAAATGAGGACCAGCAAGAGTGGAAGAATGAAGCAGGATAGACAGAGCAAAGAAGTTGAACTCTATCAAAGTCCCAACACTAAGTGTCATTCTTAATTCCTTCTTTTCTTGACCCCTCATGATGCCAATTAATTCTTTTTTTGAGACAGAGTCTCACTTGTTGTCCCTTGGTAGAGTGCCATAGCATCACACCTCACAGCAACCTTAGTCTCTTGGGCTCAAGTAATTCTCTTCCCTCAGCCTCCCAAGTAGCTGGGACAGGTGCCCGCCACAACACCTGGCTATTTTGACAGATGGGGACTCACTCTAGCTCAGGCTGGTCTTGAACCTGTGAACTCAGGTAATCCACCTAACTTGACCTCTGAGAATGCTGGAATTACAGGTGTGAGCCACCGCGCCTGGCCCAATTAATTCTTCTACTTCCTAAGAAGAAGGAATATATTAGAAAAATCCATCGACATCTAGCTGTCTTCAGTGTTGCTATCCTTGTGAAACCAATTTTTCTAGCTTCTGTAATTCATAAAAATCTTCCTGTTTTGCTTTTCTTCAGTTCATGGTTGTACATAGGGAGCAAGAAATACCCATTAAAAGTTTCAATCTCATCTTGGTGTCCTTGGTTAAAATCTTTCAAAGGCTTCACATTGCCCTTAAGGTAAATCTCAGACACTTTAACACTGTGGTCCCCAACTCCTGGCCCTGGACCTATAGGAGCCACGCCCTAGAGCTCTGCCTCCCCCAGTCTTTCTCCATGGAAAGATTGTCTTCCATGAAACTTAAGAACCTGGCTGCATAGCAGAAGCTGAACAGCATTGATTTAGTGAAGAGCTTCAACTATATTCAAAGCTACTGGCTGCTTCCCATGACACCCATCACTGCCTGAGCTCTGACTACCCCCCAGCCAAACTCAGGTGGGCAGCCCCCCTTACCTCTGTTGGTCTTTGGAAAAATTGTTTTCCATGATACGCATCCCGGGTACCAAAATACTTGGGGACTGCAGCTTTAACGTCTATTAAAGAGCTCTTTGGCGCCTATTCTCCCTTATCTGTGTAGCTTTATCTCTGGTTCTTTGCTCTGGTACAGTACACTAAAGCCTAAAGCAACTTTTCTTTTACAAATGTTCTTGTGTATCAAATCTGTGTGCTTGTACTGCTCTGACTTCTGCTTTCTTTGAATGCTTCCACATGCTATTGGAATGTGGAAGCAATAGAGGCACATGCTTCCATCTGCCTCGACCAGTCTTCAGTTTAAAATAGCACTCCCTCAATTGGCCTGCCTTGAATCTCCAAGTTAGGTTCCATTATGTGCTCAAATAGCACAGTGTATTCCCTCTGTTACACAACTCCTCACACTTTATGTGTCTCTTTCATGGTGTACTGTCTGGTAAGCTTAGTAAGGATTGGGAATCATCTATCTTCATTTCTGCTTTGTTTCTCTAGTGCCTGACACGTGTGGGCATAATTGATGTATTTAACAATTTCATGTTCTTGTTTTACAATTTCAGAATTAACTTGGTTTTCTTCTCTTTAGTGTCTCAATGAAATCCTGGAGTCAGCAGATGCACCTTTAGAAGTCACTGAAGGATTTATTCAGTCAATTTCTCTGTCAGTTCCATGGGGCTCTTTGCTACAGGATAATTGTGCACTGGAAGTAAAAGGGTTAGAAATGGTCTTTCGACCTAGACCGCGACTAGGTAAGTGTGTTATATGTCTCTGTTTTATTTGTTTCTATTTTTATTCTTCAGAGATTAGGAAAGTTATGTGATTTCATTAAATTCAGTACTTGAGTCGTTGTTTTGTATTTATAAGATTTTCAGTTGATAAAATACTAAGACTATGTAGGATGTCATTCTGTCTTTGGAATTGCTTGTATTCCTATTTATTCATAGAAACTTGAGTAATCAGATAATTTGGTTTGTGTAATTATTGTCACCAGTTATCTAAAGTGATTTGTGTTCTAAAAAGTTTTGTTTGAGAAAGCAAGGAAGAGTATTTGTAGATTGAAAATGTTAAAATGTTACAGGATTGGGCTTTCAGGGACTTCCACTGGCCAAATCTGGGACAACCTGAGTATTAAAAAGAATAATGGATTATAATGCTGCTTCCCATGACACCCAAACTAAATACAAAACCTAAGACCATACTGATACAAATAAGTAAGTATATGAGAGGGACAGGAAGAAGGAATGCTCTTCTTTGTAGTAGAATACATACTTAAAAATATAGAAAAGATGGGCAGCCCCTGTGGCTCAAGGGATATGGTGCCAGCCCCATATGCCGAGGGTGATGGGTTCAATCCTAGCCCTGGCCAAAAAACTGCAAAAAAAAAAATATGTATATATATGTATATATAAAAGATGATAGAATTGATGATACATCTAGGTGAGAGGTAGTTAGTGTGAAATGACAGAATTATAATCCCAAGTGCTGACCAAACTAAAGTTTAATTTATGCTTCGTAGAATTATAGTGACCTATATTTTGATAATTGGTAACATATGTATGGAAATCCCCTTTAACATTCTGGTATTAAATTTATAAGAAGAATATTCTATATTTTAGCCATGATGAGTAGATGATGAGTTACACTTTCAAATATTTTCCCCTTTTAAAATATTTCATTAGAAGGCCTTTTTTATTGGCAGTTGCCATTGTGTTTTAGCTGGCCCAGGCTGGGTTCGAATCTACCAGCCTTGGTGTTTGTGGCCGGCATGCTACCCACTGATCTATGGGCGCCGCCTAGAAGGGCTTTTAAATTCCATTTTAGAAAGCGGTAATTCTAGTAATCTCTGTCAGTTTTGTTTTGAATAATGTGAGGAGGTGTGGTAGAATTTTCTCATGGGAAAATCTGGAAATGATTTGTGACAGTTCATGTGTTTTCTCGTCCAGTGATGTTCTTCTATTTTACCTACATTTATACTAATTTCCAAAGCCCAGATCACCTGAGATCCCTCAGTTTAGAAGATTAGCCCCGTAGCTTTCACCATGGTAAGAAAGCTCAATAGTTGCCTACTAATTCTTCTTAATCTTATTTTTTTCACTATATTATAAGTTCTCTGAGGGGAGAATTCATAATTATTTTTCTCTCCCCTACAGCAGGGTTAGCAGACTATGGCCTGCGGGCAGAACTGGGACTGACCTGACATCTGTTTCTGTAAATAAAAGTTTATTGGAACCATAGCCTTACTTATTTACTTACAATGGCTGCTTTTGCATTAGTGTGTGAGAGTTGGGTAGTTTTGATACATATCATACATACCATATGGCCTGCGAAGTCTAAACTATTTATTATCTGATCCTTTACAGAAAAAGTTTGTTAATCTTAGGATTCCCACTAAATAGTTGTTGAATAAATACATGAATTAATATCTAGTAAAAATATAACAATGTAATGGGAACAAATGTCTCTGGACTTCTGTGTTTTTTTCTTTTTCCTTCTCAATTATAGGGTAATTTTTAAATCTCAAGAGTAATTTTAAAGGGCTGGACACAGTGGCTGATGCCTGTAATCCTAGCACTCTGGTAGGCTGAGGCAGGTGGATTGCCCGAGCTCAGGAGTTCAAGACCAGCCTGAGCAAGAGTGAGACCCCTGTCTCTGAAAATAGCTGGGCATTATGGTGGGCAGCCTATATTCCCAGCTCCTGGGGAAGGCTGAGACAAGAGAATTGCTTGAGCCCAAGTGTTTGAGATTGTTGTGAGCTGTGACGCCATGGCACTCTCCCGAGGGTGACAAAGTCAGACAATGTCTTAAAAAAAAAAAGTCATTTTAAGAATTTCATTTGCCTGAGTGGTAACATCATGATATTAAGCTTCTCATAGGGAATTAAGGATTGATCTCTGAGGCTGGCCATGGTGGTTCACACATGTAATGCTAGTACTCTTGGAGGTCAAGGTGGGAGAATCCCTTGAGCTCAGGAGTTGGATACTAGCCTGAACAAGAGTGAAACTCATCTCTACTAAAGATAGAAAAATTAGCTGATTAATAGTGGTAGACACCTGTAGTCTCAGTTCTTGGTAGGCTGAGGCAGGAGGATTTTTTGAGTCCAGGAATTTTGATTGAGGTTTCTATGAGCTAGGCTGATGCCATAGCACTCTAGCTTGGGCAACAAAATGATCCTCTGTTTCCAAAAAAAAGAAGCTATTTGAAATTTTTTTTTTT
>CAUYQV010137927.1:0-17287 GCA_963574575.1 Galagoides demidoff
TGGCATCACAGCTCATAGCAACCTCCAACTCCTGGGCTAAAGCGAGTCTCCTGCCTCAGCCTCCCAAGTAGTTGGGACCACAGGCGCCCGCCACAATGCCTGGCCATTTTTTGGTTGCAGCCATCATTGTCGTTTGGCAGGCCCGGGCTGGGGATTCAAACCCGCCACCTTAGGTGTACGTGGCTGGCGCCTTAGCCGCTTGAGCCACAGGCGCTGAGCCAAAACCATGCATCCTTAATAGGCTGTGTTGAGAATGGCTCTCGACTTCCTCCTCCACAAAATGCATAATCCTGATATAATCATAACAGAAAAATAAGACAGATCGTATGTGAGAGTCACTCTATAGTCACTCTAGAGTACTACTCAAAACAGAAATAGTTATAGTCATCAAAATCAAGGAAAGTCTGAGAAACTCTCACAGCCAAGAACTTAAGGAGACATGACAAATAAATGTAAAGTATGTTTGATGAAATATATGCTAGATGAAATAGTGAAGCAGGAAAAGAACAAAGGGGTTAATCTATGGAAATCTGAGTAAAACATGGGCTGTAGTTAATAACACGGCATCAGTAGCCATAAGTTAACTGCAGTAAATACACCATATTAATGTAAGATATTAACCACAGGGGACTCTGAGACACTGAGTGTCAGATATGTGGAAATTCTCTGTACTGTCTTCCCAAGTTACAAGAGGCCAAGAAGAATCTCATTTGGTAGAATTTTGCAAACACTTTAAGGAATTTGGCATTTAGACAAATATGGAAGCTACTCAAGGGTTTTAAATAGAAGTATCACATGATCAATGGAAGTTTTCAAAGAATCATTCTAAGTGCTATATTGAAAAAAGAGTGGGGAAAGTAGTAAGCATGAAGGCAGTGAAATAGTTAAGAGAGGCCAGGCATGGTGGCTTACACCTGTAATCCTACCACTGTAGGAGGCCAAGGCAAGTGGTTTGCTTGAGCTCAGGAGTCAGACACCAGACTGAGCAAGAGCAAGACCCTGTCTCTACTGAAAACAGAAAAACTAGCTGGGTGTTATGGTGCAGACCTGTAGTCTCACCTACTTGGGAAGCTGAGGCAAGAGGATTGCTGAAGCCCAAGAATTTGAGGGTTTGAGGTTGCTGTAAGCCAGGGGTCCTCAGACTTTTTAAACAGGGAGCCAGTTCACTGTTCCTCAGACCATTGGAGGGCCAGACTGCAGGCCCTGGGTTGAATCAGCTGCTAAGAAGGACAGACAGTGGCAGCAAAAACACCCGGCAGGCCTGATAAATGTCCTAGGGGGGCTGCATGTGGCCCATGGTCTGTAGTTTGAGGACGCCTGCTATAAGCTATGACACCACAGTACTCTACCAATGGTGATAGAGTGACACTCTGTCTCAACAACAACAACAACAAAAAAAAATTAAAAACAAAAAACAGTTAGGAAGTTATGAGAATATCTAGGTATGCAACAATGATGCCAAGCTGCCTGATGGACCAGGTATGCAGTGTGAGAGAAAGTGAGGAGTCATATTGACCCTTCAGTTCTTGACCTGGGTTAGCGGAAAGAATGGAGCTGATGTCAGCCAACAAGAAGGTTAAGGGTGAAGGAAGTTTTGGAAAGAATATCAAGATGTATTTATTAATGGGGCTATTTTGTCTATTATACCCTCAAGTAGATAGCTGGATGGTGAGTCTAAAGTTCAGGAAGTTTTGCAGCCTGGAGTTATTAGTCTGGAAGTGCTTAATATATAGATGGTGAATTCAAGAGTGAGAGACACTGTGTCTACCAACAGATTTTGATATTTTGAGAACAAAATCTGTGGCCTACTTTTTTTGTACCTATCAGTCCACACTAGATATAGAAAGTATATGTCACACTAAAGTTTCAGATCGCAACTTTCCTCAAACAATATTGGTTCAAGGGCAACATGCTAGCTCTGTATTTTGATTTTTCCTCTTCCATCTGAGTCATCAGAGAGTGTTCCAAGCCGCATGGTGCACTGACCTTTGTAGGTACGAACATTTGCTAGTTTGGGGTGTGATTTGTGCCAGAGAGCCTAGAAAGATCTCCTCCAAAGACTGCTGAGGTCTGGGCCAAGGAACAGGCCTTTTTTCCCAATACCTGAGTTTTATGTACAGATGACATAAATGACATTGCCATAATTTCTGACAGAAATAACAAATCCTAATTTTTCGTTCAGAGTTTAATCCATATAGAGGAAAGATTTAAAAGACATAATGTCTCTCAAAGAAATGTCAATATTTGATTTCTCTTTTATAACACAAGAAGGTAAACACCTATAAAACTTGTGATTTGTAGTAAATGCATACATTTATATATGAACATGTATATACGCACACACATCATATATTATTTGACAATTCGGCAACATTCAATTTACAATTAAATATTCTATTTTGCACATAGCAAATTTTCTTTCTTGCTTTGGCCACTTGTGAAATTTGTTCTAATCCAGTTGCAAGACAAAATGTGGAGAGCATAATATAAACGTGAGATTGAAACATGTAGAGTAGAAATATGTAAAATTGGCTTGGTGCCTGTGGCTCAAGTGGCTAAGGTGCCAGCCACATACACCTAAGGTGGCAGGTTCAAATCCAGTCCAGGCCTGCTAAACAACAATGATGGCTGCAACCAAAAAATAGCTGGGTGCTGTGGTGGGCACCTGGAGTCCCAGCTGCTTGGGAGGTTGAGGCAAGAGACTCTCTTGAGCCCAGGAGTTGGAGGTTGCTGTGAGCTGTGATCCCACAGCACTCTACCCAGGGGGATAGCTTGAGGCTCTGTTTCAAAAAAAGAAAAAAATAGGTAAAATTGAATTTTACCTATTTTACATAGCCCATTTAAGAAAATTTAATGCTTTGTTGTTGTGTTTTATTTTTTAGGTAATAAAATGGGTCCACAGATTCATTGCTGGATAAAATGCAACACATATTTCCAAAAATGAATATCGGCAATTTTTAGAGAATAAAGGTGTTACTCTCATTATCTGTCAACATATGTCCACTTCACACCCTCAGTTATCCGTGAGAGACACGTAAGTTGATCTATAATTGAACATTATTCTATTCATTTAGATATATATTTACCATAATATTTATTCAAACAGTTATTTACTTACTTAGGTATGAAGGTATTTATATAAATGTTTATATGTAGGCATGTATGTATTCATTTAAGTAGCAAGCTTCATGTTAAGACTAAGTTTTATGCATCAAAACAATTATTTTTTGGCAAGTCTTAAAAATATAGCCCGTGCCAACTGTTTTTTTGTGCTAACTATCATTAAGACACCATGTCTTTGCAATGAGTATACTCACACTGACCCTTTAAACAAACGACCTGCCATATTTAATACTTTGAAACACTTAATACTTTGAAACACTTAATACTCTTTTCCATATTTGTCAATACTAACTAAAAATATATTCTACAAAACACATTTACATCCAAGTCACAAAATGATTCACAATAAAGCACAGGGGTTTTAATTAAGTTTGTGTTTCATGCTGGAAGCAAAAGACTAGACAATCTTTGGTGAAGTTATCACCCTTTGTTCACCAGTGGGAGCAGGGGATCAGCTAGCAACGTGGATGCCAGCGTTTTTTTCTTCCACCTTAACTCATTATCTCACCCTGACTAAATTTCCTCTTACTCAAGAGGCAGAGGGGACAAATTTGCTAAGGAGCTGTGTAATTGTTTATTCATTCCATCTGCTGTCTTATCACCTCACCGACTCACTACAGCAACCCCGAGCAAGATAATGAGTCTAGAGCCTACTCTGGGAGCAGGAGAAGGCACACCTAAGAAGCAAGAGGGGATGAGGGCAACAGTGTCTTTTTATGTATTCTACACAAGCCGCCTTTTGTCACCCTCTCTGTCCCTCTTGTTTTTCCACTCTTGTCATTGACATGGTTCTTGCTGTTTATTAATAGATTGGCCCAGAAGCCAATTCATTAAACTAGATTGCAGTTTATATATAGGCTTTCCCTTTCCAATTATGCCAGAATAGTTCTGGGATAATATATTCCTTTCCACACAACTCTGTCCATGATGTTGGCTTTTCTGACTAGAGAAACACCAAGGACTTCCAGCTGGCTTATGTTTTCATTAAATGAACAGTGAAAGGCAAATATGCATAAATTAAAGTAAAAAAAATGAACATAGCATGACCTAAAATTTCTGAAATGCAATAATGTAAGCTTTGTAAAAATCCAGTCTGCCTGGTATCAGTGAAAGAGTATAACACAAGCAGAAGGAAGGTATGTATTCCACATCCTGCTGTCTGCCTCAGGCCAAGTTAAAACACAAAATACCTCCATACTAAAATTTAAAACGTTACTCTAAAATGCATGATATGGAAGAACCTCTTCTCAGCATCACTAATTGCTAAACGGATTTGCACCTTTAATTGGCTTAAAAGCTTTTAACATTGTAAATGTGATACTTGCTCTTAGTGCTCCAAAGGCACTCCTAACATTTGAATAGCTATCAACAGTTGCTACAAATCAATTAATCTGCAATTCAGAGCTATTCCTTCAACATCTTTTTATTTCCATGGCGCTATACATGTAATTTTCTTGAATATACTTTGTCTGAGAGTATAGCCTGCAAAAGATTTGTGATTCAAGCCTCAAAAAAGGCAAGCTAACAGCATAAAAAAAATTAAATACATTAATAATATTATGAGAATGCAGCCGATTAAGAACTTGAAGGTGGATTGGGTTGTTTTCAAGACCTTGAAGGTGGGTTGTTTTGAGTACACAGTCAATTAAGAGGCTGGGAGACTTCCAAGAAGTAGCTGATACTCCTCACAGTTGTGTATAAAACCCCAAACTGCATTTTCCACAGACCTGCAGTCACTAGGATGGGGCCCAGGTTGCTGTGCAAGTTTTTAATAAATTTTCTTTTTCTTGCTAAAAACTGTACTTACTCTTTTCAAATATTTTGGCAACTACCGTGAGCCACCATGCCACTCTAACAAATACTGTCATTACAAATATCATGTCAAAAATGCTTTAGTAATACCTTACCTATGGAAATACAAATTACAAGTTCTTCTAAATGATGTTGGCCTTTTTGTAAATTGGCAATTCTGCCAACTAATGCACACTGTGCCCTGGTTCATAAAAACACGCTAATATGTAAAAATACCGTGAACCTTAAGTACTCATAAAAGTTTAATGTAACTAAAACAGTGCATCTTGAGAGATGAGTAGAGACAACAAATAATAAAATAAACAAAAATAAAAACTAGAATACAAAGCAAATAGACTGGAAAATCATAAAAGAGACCCAAGGACACATAAAAATTTTTACTTAAAAAGATTGGAATCTGGCTCGGCACCTGTGGCTCAATTGACTAGGGCGGCGCCAGCCACGTACACCTAAGGTGGCGGGTTCTAGTCCCCAGCCTAGCCTGCCAAACAACAATGATGGCTGCAACCAAAAAATGGCCAGGCGTTGTGCCAGGCGCCTGTGGTCCCAGCTACTTGGGAGGCGGAGGCAGGAGACTCGCTTGAGCCCAGGAGTTGGAGGTTGCTATGAGCTGTGATGCCATGCCACTCTACCCAGGGGGATAGCTTGAGGCTCCATCTCAAAAAAAAAAAAAAGATTGGAATCTAAGTTAGTGAAAAAACTATAATATTTTTTCCACTAAAATGCTTTATTTGTCATCACCTGATGTTAAAATATTTGGAGAAATACAAACATTCACAGATTCACTTTTATATATGCATATTAAAAACACTGAAATTAATATATATTCTATCCATTTAAATTATAATAAAATAATTTTATATTAATCAATAAATAATTTGATGAGATAAGGAAAATAGATTCAGCACTACTAACAGCTACCAAATTTTAAAATTGCTTTTATTTTTAGAAAAGTTGTATTTTAATTAATTAATTCATTCATTCATTCATTTTGAGACCAATTCTCCCTCTGTTGCCCTGGGTTGAGTGCCATAACATCATAGCTCATGGTAATCTCAAACTCCTTGACTCAAGTGATCTGCTTGCTTCGGCCTCCCAAGCAGTTGAGAATACAGGTACCTGCCACCACAGTTGGCTAATTTTTCTATTTTCAGTAGAGACTGGGTCTCATTCTTGCTCAGGATTGTCTCAAACTCCTGAGCTCAAGTCATTCACCTGTCTCAACCTGCCAGAGTGCTAGGATTGTAGGTGTGAGCCACTGCACCCATCATTTAAAAAGTTTTAGAATTACAGAATAATTGAACACATAGTGCAGAGAATTTCCATATGATCCCCCTCCACATACACAGTCTCCATTACTATTAGCATATTACATTGGTATGGTACATTTGCTACAACTAATGAGCCAGTATTGATATTCTTATTAAATCATGTCTATGGTTTATTCAGGTGCCTTGGTTTTTACCCATAGTCTTTTTTGTATTCCAGGATCCCTTCCTGTTACATTGAATCATCTCATCTCTATAGGCTTCTTTGGGCTCTGAGAGTTTTAAGACTTTCCTGACTTCTGATGATCTTGACAGTTTGGGGGACTACTGGCCAGGTGTATTACAAAATGCCCTTCTCTTGGAAGAAGCCCATCAGAGAAGGAAAGAATAATTCCATCTGGTTTAGATCATAGTGTCCTTAATGGTATATATGATAAGAATAACAGAAAATGTAAGTAAATCCTGTATTTCAGTTTTTTTATTGTTTTCCAGTTATAATAAGATTCTTATTTTGAAATTATTATATGAACACCATATGATAAAATGATTATGTTAACGAAGAAGTGTAAATTTTTAAAAAGACATACAGTATTCTTAAATATGAATTAGACGTAGCAATATAAGCTCATCATTTTTTATTTTTTGAGAAAGAGTATCACTTGGTCACCCTTGGTAGAATGCTATGGTGTCACAGCTCACAATGACCTTGACTTGCCTGTAGTCCCAGCTACTTGGGAGTGACTACAGGTACCGGTCATAATACCTGGCTATTTTTTAGAGACAGGCTCTTGCTGTGGCTCAGATTGGTGTCAAACCTGTGCACTCAAGCAATCCACCTGCCTCAGCCTCTCAAGTACTAGGATTATAGGCATGAACCCACATCCAGCGATGATTTTTTATCTTTTAAAAAACACTACTGAATTTCTATTTGTGAGCATGGTAGAATAATAGGAACTGCATTCATCCTCCCACCTTTCAGACAAGTAAAAAAATGGATGAACTATATGAAATGATCATTTTTAGACATTGGATAACAGGAAGCATGATACTGTGATCTTTGAGAGCAGGGAAGAGAATGAGATAAGCTCATTGATTGCCCCAGCTCAAAAGCTGGGCTCACTTTCCAGCCCACAGTGCCGAGCAGGAGAACCCAAATTTAGCACTTTCACTGAATGGAGGAGATAAAAATTCAATTTCAGAAAGGCCAAAGCACCTAGAATACGTGAGAATAACAGAGAAGGAAGCTAGTTGCACAATGAAGAGTTGCAGAGATGGTAGAGAAGGCAGTGGGCTCTTTGGCTGAATAATAACATGACCCTGCATGAAAAGAAATGACCTAGCCCTAGGGTGAAGTCCTGCGAGGAGTCCTTTCTACAGGGAATTAGTCATTAAAGGGCTTCAACATCGAAAACTAGGAAGTTCATTCTAATAATAGCATAGATCTCAAGATGGAGAAAGAACTAGGCTGGAGAAGAGAAGAATATTGACACAATACAGGTGAGAGAGACTTGAGAACTGATCTAAGGCAGACTAGAAAGGATGGTTCAGATGGGGTAACATTTAAAGAGTTGATGTTAACTGTCCTTGTTTACAAATTGAATATCAAATAAAGACAAAAAGGAAGGACTCTGGATAGCCTCCACATCTCTGGTTTGGGTACTATTATGGGCTGAATATATCCTCCTGTAGATTCCTATATTAAAGACCTAACCCCCGGTACCCCAGAATATGAGTCCTTAAAGGTAAAATGAAGCTATTGGGGTGGGCCCTGACCAATCTGACTGATGCCCTGATAGATGAGGAGATTTGGGCACACAAAGGTAAATGAGAGATGCACATGCACATGACAAAGGCCATGCAGGGGCACAGTGAGAAGTGCGTCATTTGGAAGCCAAGGACAAAGGCCTTGGAAGAATCAAACCTGCCAGTACCTTGACCTTACTCTCCTAGAACTGTGAAAAGTAATTGCCTGCCATTCAAGCCACTCAGTCTACAGTACTTAGGTCAGCTTTAGCAAAGTAGTACGGATACCAAGATAGACGGTGATGAATACTCACCAAGAACTGAATTGCATGGTGAGAATCAGAACTGAGGAGTAACAGTAGGAATTTCAGATATTTTGAGTTTAAAGTCTCTGAAGGGTGCCATTTCAGTACCAACATGTAGTATAAATGTGCAGAAATAAGGCTGGAACTCAGGTGAAAAATTGTTAAATTGTGCAAATTCATTATGAGTCATTAGTTTAGAGGTAGAAATGAAGTCTGAGGATGTTTAATAAGGAAGCCCCAGGCCACAAGCAATTTCTCAAAAGGGTCAGTCAAACAGAGAAGGAAGATCATATGGCACACAGGCAGTAGGAACAGTAGAGAGTCTTTCTTACTGACATAAAGTTTTCATTAAGAGATCACGGAGTGGAAAAGCCCCAGTGGATCCATGTGTGCATACATTCAAGCATGCGTGCACGTAGGGACACAAATTTGCACATGGAGGTAAATAACAAAGTCTAAAAGACCGTTTTACTTATACTATAGGTCTGACAATGAAGTTTGCAAAATCAGCCTAGAAGAAGTGCCACATAACCCAATGCTGAATGTCACTACGGTCACCTTGGGAGGCTATGCACTGACACCAGCACCTAGTCTACCCTTCATTTTAGAACTCTTTCCCTGGAATAACCCCCGGAGCTGTTGTTGTCCAGCATACCAAAACGCATTACAACAATAATAAATGCCACTCACTGAGACCCTACCACACATTGACTTGAGCACAGCTGTGACACACTGATGTACCAAGGTTATGAAACCTTCCAGCATTGTTTGCACAGTGCGGTTAGTGTAAGTGCACTTAATTGTCAGACCTTGTACAGTGACAGCTCTGACAGTCATTCCAGAAAAAAAGTTCCAAAATTGCTTTGAAGGCTTGACGAGGCACTGGCGTCGGTGCACAGCTTCCCAAGGGGCATACTTCAAAAGTAAGCATAGTGGTATTCAGCAGTGACGTAGGCAGCACTTTTTCTAGGATGAGTTTGCAAACTGAATTTTCAGATCTCATATGTTCAGCATGAAAAGGGACAAAATATGGTTTTGTTACGTTCTCATCAAAACCATTCAACTTGGTCTATAATAGATCTCTTTTTTCACTTTGCCATAGAGACCCTATGTTCTAAAAGCATAATGTAAGTTAATGGAACCCATAAAATCTTCATAGAAGTTTAGGTTTCCATTAAGCTTTCTTTCTTATAGAATCCCGTGGAATTACGTAATTCTCTTTTATAGCACTTACCACTGTGTAATTTTAGTTTTTTTTTAAATTATTCATTAATGTTGTCTCTTCCACAATTCCATACGCTCTATGAGAACAAAGACCATGTCTGCTTTCATGCACCATTTTCCTAGCACAGAGACCATTGACTGACCCAACGTCAGTACCCAGTGAGTGTTTGCGAGTGATTCCATTATTGGTTGACTACGAAATTTACATTTGTATATTTCAGTTTTTAAAATTTCACTTTATTTAGGATTTGGTTGCATGCCAAATTCGTGAGATGCAAAATGTCACTATTTTGCTGCCTAAAAAATAATTCTACTTTTATTTCTCCACACAAAGCTTTTTAAAAACTAAACGTACCATGCTGCCATTTTTATCACTGATACCACCATTTGTCAGCACACAGTAATGGGTGGAGAGAAAAGATCAGGACTTGTCTGGTATTGCTGAAGCAAAGTGAGCATTCTAAATACTGAGGTTAGAACTCACATCAGAGACTATGTTTTAACTGTTAATAACGATAATGATCACCCATTTATTAATCCTTATGGTGTCAGGAGTGGGTGACTTATAAATATTCTCAAGATTAATCTTACAAAAAGGATAGCAATTTGGAGTTGTAGACGAAAGATTAAGTGACTGTTCAAGGTCGGACAGCTAGCAAATTGTGGTCTTCTTACACTCACATCTGTTTGTCTCCAAAGCTCTTGCTTTTGACATCTTATTCCAGGTGCTGATTTGGAAAAACACACAAGATACCAGACCAGTAGAAGGCTTTTATTGTGAAACAAGACACTGAATTATTAACACTTGTTTATGCTATTCATTCATTAATATGAACAAACAATGTTTTCTGTCTGTTCCCTGGGACAAACCTGGACTCAGCCTGTAGATTAAGGCCTCCCCTCATCACTCCTGCTGAATAATCAATCACCTTGTCTACTCTAGTAATGTTCCTCTTTAAACATTTTGGAAGTATCTCTATTTATCTCCAAATATGCTTTTGAATTGTGGGTCTGTTGCATAAATTTCTCTTCTCTCTTCCCTTCCAAGGGACAAAGCCCCTGTGTTACTTCAAGTTCCAATGTGACTCACCTCATACAGGAAGGCTGACCTAATCAATATTGCTCCACAATCATCTTATATTTCCTTCTTATTTACATCTCCCAGCATTTCTGAAGATAGTATGTACCTTGCTGCATGGTAATTCACTTCTTTTTATTTATTCATTCATGTATTTATTCTGTATATGTAGACATTGATGGTCGAAAATACAGTGTTGAACAATGCATGAGGTCCCTTGACTTGTGAAGTTCACAGAGTGATCTGAAACCTGCCGGACTAGGTCCTCCTGCACCTGGCAATGTGACGGATACTCAGAGGGCGACGTTAGGTTGGGTGATGAGAAAACCTCAGCAAGGAAGGAATGTTACAACGGAGATGTGAATAGAAAGAAGAATCCAACCTGTGCAGATATAGAAACAAAATATTTCAGATTTCACCTGTGCAGGCTCTGAGGTAAGAGGAAACTTGGTGTGTCTGAGATACTCTAGAGGCCCTTGTGGTTGTAACAGTAAGTGGAGAAAACAGTAGCAAAGATGAGATTAGAGGCAGAAGTAATACCAGGGAGTTTTTATGTCAATTGCAATGGAAGCCACCGAGAATAATAAAAAATAATTGTACTTATATTTTGAAGGGAAGAAGCAGGTTCTAATTTCCCTTTGAGAAAGATCTTTCTGGCTACTACATAGAATGAATTGCATCAAGAAGTAAGAATGAATAAAAAATGACCCCAAAGGGGAAGTAACACGGGCTTGGATTGTCAACGAACAATGACGATAAAGAGAATAGACCATTAGCAATGTAGGCTGGTGGTACAAGCAACCTGACTAACAACTGAATTTAATAATATTTAGGCTCTTGAACAACTGACTAAATAAGTGAGCTATGTACAGATTTTCAGGGGAAAAAATGGAGATAAATAGGTTTGGGGAGCTAAAGGCAAGAGTTCCAATATTAGTATATTAAATTTGGCATGCCTGTTAGGCGCTAAAATAAAGACAGGAAGTACAAATTAGAATACGCAACTTTAGAATTCAGAAGAGTGATCAAGGACTGAGAAATAAATTAAGAGATATGAGCAATTGGCCAGCATTTGAATTTGGGGGACGTGATATTGAGAAGAAATATAGTGATCACAGTAGAAGGTCTATAAAATAGAATTTCTCAAATTTTCTCGTTTTAACATTTATATCTTCATCTGTGAGGGCTGTCTGGAAAGTATTCAGCTATTGCTAATACTATTTTTCATATTTCCAGACAGCCCTCATTAATTCTAATTATTTCGAAAGTATAGGCATGATATACAGTAATGGTTAATTTTGTCTCATGTGAACATCTGCAGTTACTCAGTAGGTTCTTCAGGGGAAGAGACCTGTATTTATATTTATTTATTTATTCTGCCTGGGTTTGATAAGCATCTGAAATGAAATGAACGAAAATGAACTAAAGTAAGGAGTCAACAGAACAAAAGTATTTTTTGTGCGGCATTGAATGAGAGCATTATTTTACTTTTGTTTTTAAACCCAGATGAAAACAAAAGAATGTAGATTACAAAATATTACTGCTTCAGCTCAGTTTGGGACAAAAGGGTGTCCTTGTTTTAAGTCACTCTCCTCAGTATTATGTGAGTAAATTTACATAAAGAGTTCTGTAATGAAAATCTTTCCTGACTCTGTTTTTATTTGCAAAAGTACTATTCCACCCTTTCCACAAAAAAAAAAAAAATGGGATAAGGCAGCATGGGGCTGTCTCTTAGTCTGAATTCCTTGAGAATGTAACCATAAGCTAAGCTTTGAACGGAGGTAATTTATTTAGGAGGTACTATTGGGAAATATATGAGTGTGGGGAAGTAAGGCAAGAAGGAGGAAGTGGACATTCAATGGCATATTATCAAGAACCTCACTACTGTGGGAATCTAGAACTTGGTTTCTCTGAGGAAATTTAGGAACAAGTGTAGAACAAGGTCAGAACTGGGGAAGCTTGAGTCTTTACCTGCTCAACTGTACTGTTACTATCCCAGCACTCCCACAGTAAATATTATACTGAACTAGGAAGAACTGAAAGTATTTCTGCTTAAAAATAGACAAGGTTGCCTACGATCATCACTTCTCCTCAACATGGTGCTAGAAGTCCTAGCCTGAGCAATCGGACAAGAGAAGGAAATCAAAGATTTCCAGATGGGGACCAAAGAGGTTAAACTATTACTCTTTCTTGATGATATGATCTTATACGTAGAAAACCCAAGTACTACCAAGACAATCTGGGAATGATAAATAAATTCAGCAGAGTCTCAGGTTACAAAATTAAGGTACACCAATCAATAGCATTTCTATGTATCAAGACCAGTCAAGCTGGGAATCATTTCAAAGGCTCAATACCTTTTACAATAGCAACAAAAAATATAAAATACTTAGAAATATAGTTAGCCAAGGAGGTAAAAGATATTTACAGGGAGAACTACAAATAACTGAGGAAGAAAATCACAGAAGATACAAACAAATGAAAAAAAACATACCATGTTCATGGGTCAGCAGAATCAACATTATTAAAATACCTGTACTACGCAAAGTGATCTGCAGATTCAATGCAATTTATATGAAAATACCAACATCATTCTTTGCAAATCTAGAAAAAATAATTCTGCAGTCTATGTGGAACCAGAGAAGAGCCTGAGTAGCCAAAGCATTTTTAAGCAAAAAAGACAAATCGGGAGGCACTGCCTTATGAAACTTCAAATTATACTATAAGGCTATAGTAATCAAAACAGCATAGTACTGGTACAAGAACAGAGACATGGACCAATGGATCAGAACAGAAAACTTATATATAAAACCATCCTCAGATTGCTCTCTGATTTTTTTTTTTTTTAAGAGACAAGAGTCTCACTTTATTGCCCTCGGTAAAGTGCTGAGGTGTCACAGCTCACAGCAACCTCCAACTCCTGGGCTTAGGCGATTCTCTTGCCTCAGCCTCCCTAGTAGCTGGGACTACAGGTGCCAGCCACAGCACCCAACTATATTTTGTTGCAGTTTGGCCAGGGCCAGGTTCCAACCTGCCACTCTCCGTATATGGGGCCGGGACCTTACCCACTGAGCCACAGGTGCCACCCTGCTCTTTGATCTTTGACAAAGCAGAAAATAACATACACTGGCAAAAACAATTTGGATTCAAAATGGTGCTGGGAAAATTGGATAACCACATATATGAAATGGGATCTGCACCTCTCACCAGTTACAAAAATTAATTTGTGATGGATAACAGACACAAACATAGGACATGAGACAATAAAAATTCTAGAAGAAAATGTTGGAAAAACTCTTCTGGACATCAGCCTAAACAAAGAATTCATGGAGAAGACCCCAATGATAATCACAACAATAAAAATCACCAAATGTGACAGATTGAACAGCTTCTGCACAGCCAATCAACGACCTACAGAATGGGAGGAAATATTTGCATAGTATGTATTTGATAAAAGGCTCATAACCAGAATCTATAAAAAAACTCAAGCAAATCAGCAAGAAAAAAAAAAGTCAAACGACCCCATTAAGAGTGGCCAAAGACATGAACAGAAGCTTTTCAAAAGCAGATAGCTGAATAGCCAATAAACACATGAAAAAATGCTCAGTGTCTCTAATCAGGGAAATGTAAATCAAAAACCACTAGGAGCTATCATCTAACTCTAGGGAGAATGGCTTTTTTTAATATTAAAAAAAATAATAATGACAATTGCTGTCATGGAAGCAGGAAGAAAGAAACACTTTCTTCCACACTCTTCATGCAACTGCAAACTAGTATAATCTCTATGGGAAATCATATGGAGATTTCATGGAGAACTAAAAGTAGACCAACCATTTGTACCAGGAATCTCCAAAGGAAAAAAACAGTCATTTTGTCAAAAATACACATACACTCAAACATTTACTGCAGTATAGAGCATAAAGATGTGGAATCAACCCAAGTGCTCATCAACACAACAGTGGATTAATAAAATGTGTACACCATGATTTTTTTAGTCCCCCAGAAGGTGTACTAATACCTTTCGTAACAACCTTCATGGAACTGGAGACCATCCTTCTAAGTGCAGTATCATGAGAATGGTGAAACAAACACACATGTCCTCACTATGAAATTGGAACTAATCAATCAACATATGTGCACATTGGCAGTAAAACTCAACAGGAAATAAGCATGTAGGAGGGGGCAGGAAGAGATGGGTAAATTTGCACCCAAGAAGTATACTGTACACTGTCCAGGTGATGGGCACACTTATAACTTTTTCTCAAACTGTACAAAAGCAATTCTGTCACCAAAACATTTCTACACCAATAATATTCTGAGATTACAAAAATATCTTACTAGTGAACTCAGGCTGAGTGGGCTCTTATGCCAAGAGACAGCCTGCAAGCAAATAATATTATATTTCTAGAAGTGGGAAGTTGGGTTGTCATGGACTAAAAGGTTGAGTGTGAGGGATGTATAGGAGAACCCCCATGAAGAACTGAATCTGTAGGCACCTTGACCTTCGTGGCTACACCAAGTCATTTGGTATCTTGTTATTGAAGCCCAAATAAAACAATCTAGGGGGGAAAAAGTCAGTTCCAAATAAGTAAAAAATAAACAAATAACCTGTCTGCTGTGCTGTTTTCCACTTATTGTGACTTTTCCCTCAGTCTTTGACATTCACTGTATACATATACCTAAGAGAATGTGTTTCCTTGGGAAAGAATCACAAAATCAATGAAATAACTTAGGAAGGGTATTTGAAGAGCTAGAATGGGCTTATCAAAATAGCAAATAATCCATTTTCCATTTTCAGAGTCACATGTAGGAGCCAGTTACTTCGTGATAACAAAGTTATAAGTTACCAGACCTCCCAGGCTTAATATGGGTCTGACCATCTGGTGACTCAGAAGACCTATACAAAATAGCTCCTGCTTAGATTCCAAGATACTGATCATATGGCCAGCTACCCACTTATTTTAAACATATCTTGTTTACAATGCCATGATGAGTTTTCAACCATGGAACTAGAAACCAGGAACAATTATATGGGTTGAAACCACACTCTGTAGGCTAGTTCACAGAATTTTTGTGTAACAGTGAGTTAAATAGTAGGTTCCCTCAATTATCAAGGATATGTCACAGGTAAAGTCTTGGTTAATTACTAATTCTCCAGTATAAGACTTTTTCTTCACAATTAGCTAGAGACAAAATTTCAGCCTCAGTCCTACCTTATATTTGTTTATTTATTTATTTATTTATTTATTTTTAGTGTATCTTACAGTTTGATTTTTTTGTTTGTTTTCTTATAGGTCCTTGCCCATCTGATGTCTTGGGCTCCTAGATTTCTTGTAAATGTTCTTGATCTTCGAGTTTCTTTCACTATACAATGATTTCTGCTATTACTGTCAAGATACAGCCTTCACCACGCCTTATCTGGGAGCATTTTGGGGTTCATTATTCTATGCTGACCTCAGGTTTTTAGTGTCCTTTGATTACACTTTGCCCCTGGTTCTATCAGCCAATGATATTAATGTTTACATATCTCTTTGTACCATGGCCTTTATTTGTGTCTTGTTCACCAATTCATCTACTATGATTACCACATTCGATGCCACACGCTGAATGCCAAAATCTCACACTTGATACTAATTTTATTCTTTCAATTCTAAATAATTCCTAAGATATTCATTTTATTACACACATAAATTTGTTTTTTAAAAAATTTAGTTATTTCATTATTTTGTTAAAAACTTATTACCATAAAATCACCAGCCACTTTTCAATAATAAACACTTACTATGTTTTTCTCTTCTTATAATTGGAGACGCTGTATCTATAATCAAGAAGCATCTATTTTTATTGTCTCTGTCATTTTTGGGAGGTAGACATAAATTCCACCATGCTGACTCTAGGAATGGTAATATCTTTTTCTCTGAGAAAGTATTTTTCTTGACTCTTCAAACTTTTCCCTTTGCTGTATTTGAGTGACAGTGAATAATTCTGAGCCTTTGCACACCTGCATAAAATGTGGTCCATTTGAACCAGTCGGAGTGAAGAAAGAATCTAATGAAATTTTATTTTTAAATCTCTGACTCTGCATCTTCACATCTCATGGCATATGGATATACTTTATGTGTTTCATTAGAATTTGCTTAATTCTTGATCTAATACAGAATTTTTAGGGATAATCTAAGTGTAAAAAAAAAATCAGTGTTTATAGTGCACCTGATTATGCATTTTATTTGTACAAGTGAGCAGCCTAGAATTTTGTGTAGTGTGTACCATAACATTAGAAATTTGAATAAGTATTACCAAGTCAGTGGTGCCTTAGTGCTGGAACTCTGTGGGAAGAGATTTCTTGGAACCTCTCACTCTACTTTTTAGGTGCAATGAAAGCCTTGGAGAAAAAGATTAATACATAAATTAAATTTCTTGGTATATGTTACAGAAATAATAGAAGTGGAAAACTAGAATTCAGCCAATTGATAAATGGCATCAGAAACATGCATCTACAGTCAAAAATACAATGTACACAGAAAAATTCCAAACTTTAGTTTGGGAAAAAGTTTTTGTTTTTTTTTTCTTTTACCTGAGGCTAAAAAATATACATAGTGGCAGATCTTTTTTTGGAAAATGTGAAGATCCTTTTCAGGAAAAGTATAAAACATAGATGATTATGTAATTCAGTCATACATTTAATTAAAGGTGAGCATTTTGAATTTTCTTGGGATAAGGAAAGGAAGACCACA
>CAUYQV010137931.1:0-14223 GCA_963574575.1 Galagoides demidoff
TGATTTACAAGTCTGAAGAGGGACAATGATGTGTTCATTGATTCTAACGCACAAGTTTCAGCTTCAGTATTAAATAGATATACACAGGTAGGCGTGCAATCACAGACACACACATTCTTTTGTTGTTGAAGAGACAAGGGCTTCTTCGTAGAAGATCCTGCTAACCAGTGAGGAAGTGAACATTTGGATGGCACCTCCCACGTGTGAACTGTAGCCTTTTTTTTTTTTTTTTGATACAAAGCCTCAAGCTATCCCCCTGGGTAGAGTGCCATGGCATCACAGCTCATAGCAACCTCCAATTCCTGGGCTCAAGCGAGTCTTCTGCCTCTGCCTCCCAAGTAGCTGGGACCACAGGCGCCCCCCACAACGCCCGGCCATTTTTTTTTTTTTGGTTGCAGCCATCATTGTTGTTTGGCGGGCCCCGGGCTGGGGATTCGAACCGGCCACCTTAGGTGTACGTGGCTGACGCCTTAGCCGATTGAGCCACAGGCGCTGAGCCTGAACTGTAGCCTTTTAATAAACTCCTTCTTTATATTTAAGGATAACTCCATTTTATGAATTTTAATAAAATAAATAAATTTTAATAAAATAAAACTAAGTAATAACGAAAGAACCTAGCCAGTGACAATCAAACTATTAGTACATGAAATTAACTTCACATTTTAGCATGTCAAAAGTTTCCTAAGTAAGGTTACATTGCATTTGTCTGAGTAATTATAAGTCCTTAGGGAATACATATGTAAATATCAGGAGAACAATATTACACAATAATTATAAATTAATTAGACTAGGAGGGTAGAACTATTAGCAGTGAAAATAATGTACTGAATTCCTGTTCATGTAATGTTTCATAGACTTTTATAAAATGAGGTAATATAGAAACTCCTCTTAATGATAATAAAGTAGAACCATTTTATTTAATCTTTTTTTTTAAAAAAATCCAGATCTTTATTTCTGATATGGTCTTCCAAAGTGAGTTGCAAAAGTAAACTGTGATGTTCTGTACTGCAATCCAAAGAGAAGGATCCAGGCTCTAAAATGTTATTATGCAACATCCTGGTGAAACTTTCAACTTTAAATATTATCTGTGGCATTTATACTCCTGACAACCTGACACTCAATTCTGGTCTGGTTGATGGGTGCCAGCAATTTTTGCAAATGCAGACACAACTTCCTCTAATTAAGATTATGTGGATTGAAACAAGTTTCTTGAAATCCACATGGGAGAACAGACACCCACATGGAAAAAAGTGGACAAAGCTTATTACAAAAAGGAAAACAGGGCTATTTAGAAAGGAAAAAGAAAAGGCTCATGGGGAGGACATGAGAGCTGTCTCCAAAAAACTGAAGAGCTGTCATGTGGAACTGTGGTTCAAATTAGAATCCTATAATTATTCATTCTTCTTACAAGTGTGTATGGAGTCCTCTCTACCTGCCAAACATTGTTCTTGGCATTGGGTGTGCAGTAGGGAGCAAGAATGATAACGCCCCTCTTCTCACAGAGCTTGTTGCAAGTGGCTAAACCAAAAACAGACAAGCAAACAAGTAAATGACCAAGGGCACGGCAATTACACATGATGACAAGTACAGTGAAGAAGTGAACAACCGGGGTTAATGTGGCACAGAGGGAATGACTTCTGAATGGTTACTTCTCTGAGGAAGTAAGTTTTGGTGTGTGAACTGATTGAGAAGCAAGAGCCAGTCATATAACTATCTGAGTGCAAAGGATTCTAGGCAGATCAAATCCCAAGCAAAATGGTCTGAAGACTCGGAGGAAGCTGCCTTGCTGAAGGACTACAAAGGGGCCTGGTATGGAGGAAGAAAAACAGCACAGGAGAACTGGTATCTGATGACAGTGGAGTCGCTGAAGATTTCCATCAAAATATTCTCTTGCTCTCTCTAAACTTGTACTATGAAATTTCTCTGTGATTTGTACTTCTCAATAGAAGTAAAAGCAGAGGTGATATTCCGCTTGAAGCAGTGGGCAGGAAGCCCTCAGCGCACCTGCTCAGACCCGAAGTCCAGGTCTCTGCAGAACACTGATGCCATTCAACAGCTTCCCTTAGATAGAAAGTAACGAGGTCCAGAGAGGACACATTGAGAAAAAGTATCATACGGTGGAAAGAGACATGGTTTGTACCAGACATTAGTTCAAACTCTGATGTGGTCAATTTAGGCCTTTGGGTGGGAGGAGCAAATTTCAAGGCTTTGAGACTTGCTTTAACCAACTGAATACAATGAAAATTATAATGTGTGACTTCTGACCCTTAGCCTCCAGAGGACTTGCAATTTCTCCTTGTGCTTTTTGGAACAATGCCATCTTGTGAACAAGCCTCATGTCATCTCTTTAAAGATGAGACCATATGGAGATGGATAGGCCTAGTCATGGCAGCTGAGGATAGAGGCCTGTGACTAAAACCATCAAGGTCCAGCCACTGGGCATCCTGTCAATTAACTGCAAATCTGCCAGTGATGACAACCAACACCACATGGAGCAAAGGCCAACCCAGTTCAGCCTTGACCACACTGCCAGACTACAGAGCCAAGGGAATGCCACTGGTTGATGTTGTTTTTTTCTGGGTGTGGGGGGGGGGGCAGGGGAGTCTGACATGCAGCAATAGATCAATGATGCTAGCATGACAAAACCTAAAACACGCGGCCTTCACTTTGACATGGTGAAACAGACAGTGGCTTGAATAAATAACAACAGGCAGTTAGTAAGCCTGGAAGAATGGCAAACGAACTGTCGGCAGAGGCTTGAAATATGGTGTGAAACTTGTGATTGTAGGGTGGGAAAAGAGCAGCCTGTGTTACAGAGTAACAGAACAACTGGCAAGAATGTCATTGGTGATAATTCTGAAGACAGGAAGTGTCCTTAAGGTATTTGTGGGTCTGACAGAGGAGATCTCTAGACAAAAGGCAGACAGGGCTGGTTGAGTGTTTCTACCCAAGCATAATTAGGTCAAAGAAGTTGAGAAGGGCTCAGGGAAATTCAGAGCAAATCAAAAGGGCCTAGGACCCACAGGGTTAGAAAAGAAAGCTTTTCTTTATATAAAGGGAGGTACCTTAATGATGACATCAAGAGCATTACAATAAGATAGTTTGTTAGGACTACAGAAGGATTGAAGGTAGGTCCTAGTAGATTCCCTGTAGACAGCAGGGATTCTTACATTCTTACGGGCATCATGCCACCGCAGCAAGACCCTCCTAGATTGAAAAAAAAATGTTGGATGTGGCTTTGGGGCATGGAGTCACCTCGTGATAGATTAAAAAAGAATTTAAGAAAGTTGCATGAAGGCATCACCATGAGTTAGGAATAAAAGGGCCAATTCAAAATAAGAGAGGAATAGGGTGATTTCACTTTCTATGGGCAGGAACTGGCTGAGTAAACTACTCAGCTCCCTACGTGGGCCATTACTGGTCACTGGGCAAAGCAAACACAAGTAATCAAACAATAACAACAAGGGCCACACACCTCAGAGGAGAGAATTCAATGGCGCAGAGGGCAGAGCTTACAGGAGATGTGAACTATGAGTTAGGAAACCGCTTCCAGGGAGTGGAAATCAGAGTGTGTAACTGGACCCTAATCATGCAATATTCTCCATCCCTGAAGGAAGGGGCCCTGAAAACATGTGCCAAACTGAATTTCAATATTGCTGTGGATAAGTGATTTCTATAGGCCCTCCATGTATCCTTTTTTCTGAAGGAAACTATCAAACTTTGTTTCTTAAATGTCATTTATTATTGATGGGAAGAACTGCCAAAACCCATCCCAAAGAGACATGTACACAGCATGGAAGAATACTGCAGCCTCCTTGGAAACAGTCCTGATTTACTCTCTGGTCTTGGCAATTCACATCCTTCTCATGTGCAACCTGCATCCAGCCCTTTCCAGGCCTCCTCAAATGTCATCAAATGATGGTCTCAGGCTCAACGTTTATGGTCTTGTGTTCTGCATCGTGTCCAGATGGCTATGAGGTTATTTAGGTTCAGCTTCTATTTATCAGAAATTTTATGAAATAGATAAATTATTTATCTTCCATACATCCAAGTTAAAAAGATGGAGTCAAGTTGTAATACAATTTTGCATTTTTTCTAGTAAACAATGGATGTCATTTACCGACTTCTTGAACATAAGCTAATCTTCTAACTTGCTTTGTGACTTGGGCATCTTTGTCTCAAGAGATCTTTCAGCTTCCAGTCTTGTTCTCATGGAACACTGCTCCCTTGTAAATAAGCCTAAACTAGCTTTCTTGATCAGGAAACACACCATAAGGCAAGAGAAACTAGGAAGAGACAGAGACAAGGGCTTTGCCATCTCACCAATTACAGCAACCTCACTTAACACTACAGGGAAGTTAGTGAGCACACCTGCCAGTCCCCGGATATCCCACCAAGAGAATGAAAATGCAGGACTTAGGCCAGCAGAGACTATGTTAAACAGAAGAACCGTCATATGTGTCTGGCTCCCACTGCCAATCTACATGATTGTGATCAAATACACGATGATTGTTTTAAATCCTGGACAGTATATGTAGCTTTCTCTGACTAGAACTTCATCTGGAAAACGAATACTATCTGTCTTATAGGGACTTTGTGAAGATTCAGTGATATAAGTTATGGAAAGCATTATCTATACATTCCAAACACTCCATAAATATTTCATAACATGACAAATAATAACCATAACAACGACCTACAATATTAAACAACATATCCAAGATGGTGACTTACAAGCAGGTTTGGATGGAGACAATGAGCTTATTTTATCTGAGCCAGATCGAATCTGTGATTCGAAATTCTCTTCCCCACAGTACACTGTCTCTCCATATTTGTTAGTCTTTATCGAAGGGTATTATTTGCTTAAAAACAATTTTTCTTAAAAATGCTCTATAGTTTAAAAGCTTATTCAACAACCTAAGTCTGAAAATCTATGCTTTTAGAAATTCCACTGGCATTTTCGTTTCTAGATGTGTACAGATGCACATAGAAAGCAACGGAGGATATGAAAAATTTTAAAGTGCCCTTTACTTCTTTAATTGAGATCAATACTCAAAACCATCGATTGATTGTTTTATATGTTAACTGTCTGTTCACATGGCTGAGGGGAAAAAAAAAAAAGAAACTCAATATGCTGTTACCAAAAAATCCATTTATTCATTTATCTAACAAATATTTATGAAATATTTATCAAACTCTTCGTATATACTAAGCACTGTGCTATGCAGAAGAAGACGATAATTTACAGAAAGAGCTACAATCCATACTTTGATTGAAAAAAATAGAAGAATCTTTTTCAGTTTTTACTTATTAGCAGTTTATGCTGATGGAGACCCATTATATGTTTACCTATTTACCTAATCACCTAATACTTATTAAAACAAAATGTATTCACTCAAAGCATTCAAGTTTATATTGATATATTATACACACATACACATCTTATAAATGAAATAAACTGTTGGTTACGTTTGGATTTGATTCAGGATAGCAATAAACACTTCCTCGTTTATTTATCTGTGCACTGACAACGATATATCCAACTTTCAATTAGATGTTAGAGATTTGCACTCTGAAACGTGGAGCTCTCGGAGAGGATGGAATTTATGGAGATGATTAATGAAAACAAAATGTTTTTATCTATCTTCTGTCAATATAATATGAACACAGATCAAGGGGTTTATTTTATCTGAAGTCCAACTCATTTCTAATACTCCCCATTAAACAGAGCACGTATTGTCATGATAATTTAGCTTTAATCAAGCTTGACAGATCGATTTCCATCCCACCTTTTAAAATTTAAACCGAAGCCAATATATATTTAAATAAAAACTAAATTCATATAATTATATTTTAAATATAATTTACCATCTTTATAAGTCATAGACTCTCTGGAGAAGCAAGGTAGTGAGTGATTTGGGGATATTCTTGAAGACTGATGTGGGGAGGAAGGATATAGTTAATAAAAGCTATCTTTGATGTTACTTAACAAAAGGAAACAGATCTTTCTATATTTGACATTAAAAATCTGATCACTTGCCTCCTTAAAGAAACCACGTGTGGCTTTTATAGAGACCACACAGTAAAGAATAATAATATTTCTGTTGACTGAGATATCAGCTGGCATTTCACTGTGAGTCAGTGGTCCATCAGTGCCACAGCATACTAGACCTCAATCTGGCATCTACAAATGTCAAGAGTATAAAAAAAAACGTAGGATGGAAATCAAAAGCATGTTCTGAAATCCCCCCAAAAATATAAAAAAAGGGAAACAAAGTTCACCTAAACATATTTGCTGCAGAAATCAGTGCAATATTCGGCTGTCAATCTAGAAAAACGGCGAGGGACCACACTGTCAGTAGGACAGGATAATAAAATTTCTAGCAGATGTTCAGGCAGGGCTCTAATTTTTACTGAACTCCCCTGGTAAGCATTTAATTTCTTTATTATATGCAGGCTGGGAAAATTGTACTTCATCAAAACCGTATTGTGAAATATTAATATTTCATATGATAACAAAACTCCATAGAATAACCTTTGTCATATTAAGAGCATCCAAATTTCAAATGTCAAGATTCTGAATTTTAATACATTTTAAATAGATTCTTGATTGCCATCGTAAATTATAATAAGGCTAATCTAAATGGATGCGCCATAATGTCACACAAATGCATAGCACATATAATATTTTAATAGACATATTTAGGAAAAGGCTGTGGGAAAAACATGTGTTCATACTACCGAGTTGTAGACGACAACATTCTATCAAGACAAAAAAATGGAAAGCGGCTCCCGAGATGTAATTAAATATTCACTACAAGTTTAATCACTAATCAGGGGGCCATATAAGAAAATAAAAAAATGTAGAGCTCTTTGAGGCAGACTACTCTGTAAAATCATTTATGGAAAATAATCGTTTCTGAAAACAGAGTTATATAAGCCCACGGTGGCATCATTATTGTTGTCATTGCAATCTGCACAAATATGTTTGAAATCATCTGCACAACATTTTGTTTTGCCCACCATCAAAGTAAGTAAAATAGGTCTCCCTGAAAGCCCTGCATCGTTATGTTTCATGTGCCAAACTTAATTTGCATTTGTTCCTAACTCCCCTTTTGAACCGGCATCACAGACTTCTAAATTGATGGATTAAATTCAGATTGGAAGTTGAGAAGGAAGTTAGCTTCCACATGTATTTCTTAATAAAGGCAACTGCTCCTAGGTTACTGAAAGACACAGCGTCACAAATCAATGCATGTCACCCACAGAGCAAAAGACTGATGTCTCTGATTAATCAGAATTCAATTTCTGCAAGCAAAGAAATCATCCCAAATTCAAAGCAGGTTCTTTGCTATGATACTTCACTTGTACCCAATTAGCCACCTAGTTCTGTACACACATACCACGGATGTATGCATATATATTTTTAAGTAGCATGACTAATATAATCAGAAAATGCCCAGGCTCACTTTTTCTCAATGGATTAAATGTTTGATTACAGCTTCCCAGTAATTCTTAAAGGATGAATTGAAACAAAGACAAATATACTACCAATATTCCGCAGGGTTGTAAATGATTGATTCATGATATTCTAAAGCTGAATCCAATATAGTCTGTTCATTCTTATACTTTAATAGGAGTATTTCTAAATATTCAGCCCATTTATTTGGTAAAGAGAACTCTCTGTCGATATTTAAATCTAAGAATATTTATGAAGTATGTTTTGTGTGCACTGTTTTATCTAACTTGAGGAGTCCCTAGATTTTTTGACCACCCTTAGACATAGCATCTTGTAGAGCTGTCAGAATGAGACAGCCTTAATGTTTTAGCCATAATAATGCCAGCTATTGATCCTAGGAAGAGAAGAAAGAAGGAGAGATGTGCTTAATGGGGCATGTTTGTTCTCTATTATTTTCTTTGCCTAAGGATAAGGCTGATTCAAATAATGATACTCTTTTCTTAGTCACTAGATTCACACATTCTTATACATTAATTATTACTAACTACCAGGGAGAACTAAATACACGAACAGGTTTCGCATTTATAATTTTATCAATAGATGCTCTAAAAATGGGAAACTCTGCTGCTCTTTTCTGTTTCAAACCATCTAAGGATACAGTCTTCTAGTGCCTCCTACTTCCAACACATGCATTTATGGGCCTTGTGTACTTTAAAGAATAAATTTCAACCTTTCTATGTAGTTTATTTCTTACTCAGTATAGAATGCCCACTTCTGGTGTTGAGTACAAAGTTACAATAATGTCAAAATGAAACTCAGGGTGTATGTTTTTGAGGAAAGCTTCTGTATTAAAAAGCTAATGAAGAATCTTATTAGAGAACAAAAGAATTACACTGAGAGATTCTTTTTCACCTAAGTTGGATCTGAGGATTTGATACAAACTGAGGTAATTGTCTTCCCAACTTTGAACTGAGGCCTAAGTCCTCATTGACACATGCCCAGAAATCAGGAAACTATTAACAATGTCAAAATAAAAATCACCAGTCACGTCTGGTCCATTTGCATTTTTGATTCTTTCTTGATGATATAAAATGAGAAACACCGTGTTTCCCCGAAAATAAGACCTACCTCCAAAATAAGCCCTAGCAGGATTTCTATGCATTTGTTAAATATAAGCCCTACCTCAATAATAAGACCTAGTGATGGGAATGGCTATGCAGATATGCTCCATGCATTTCAGTGCGGAGAGGAAGACATCCCCTGAAAATAAGCCCTTGTGTGTCTTCTTGAGAAAAAATAAATATAAGATAGCGTCTTATTTTCGGGGAAGCATGTTATATGCCTTCCCCTCTTTCCATGGGAGGAAGGAAGGGAAGGAAACTAAAGACTCATGTGTAACGATGTCTTGTCAAATCATTTAACAGTCAAACAAAAGTTTCCATTATATTTATGTCTGAATTAAAACACATAATAGACAGTTAAACAGTATTTCAAAAACATTTTCTTACCTTATCAAGAGAGAAAGTTTTGGTCAGAGCAAAGCCCCATCCAGCTTCAAAAGCCCTTCGAATCATTGATGCGCTGGTAGCTGGAGTTGCACTAGCAAGTCCAAAAGGATTTATAAACTTCAATCCGGCCATTTCCACACTAATGTCCACACGATCAATAGGAGTGTAAAAAAGAGGTAGTTCAGGCTGGGCAGAAACTGACACTCCATATTGTGACTGTAAAAAATAAGCAAATAATTGCTGTAGTATTGCATCTGAATTGTCCACGTAATGCTTTAGCAAAAATCACTTCAACACAACCTTTGAATTAATATGGTTACATTAGTATGTTTACAATGACAAAAACTGGCAAAAAAAAAAAAGGCAATTAACAGTGAATCATATTTATATAATATCATTCATACTTATTTAATTTCAAAGGTGAGTTAGAGAGTATTAACAGAAATAAAATCAATTAAAAAATAAACAACGCTATTTAAAACATACAGAGATTTAAAAACCACAAAAGGTAACAATTTTCGAATTTCTCTCTCTGGTCTCATTAACCTAGCCTCTTTGCATTTAATTTATGAAAATGTCTTTAGTGCTCAGAGATACGGGCTGCAGCAAGTCAGGAGACCTGAATGCAATTTCCAGTAATCACACTACCGTTTATGTAATTTTAGGAAAGCCACCCAACACGTCCCTGTCTTTTCTCCTCTTCAGTTTTCAGTACAGCAGCAGGAATGCTTGCTAATTTCCTACCTTAGAGGGATGTTGTAAAATGCAAGAGATCATAAGCCATAGGGAGACATCTAATTTGGAAAGTGGGTGGTATCCACGTATATACTCATAGGGGAGTTTGTTACAGAAATCAAACACGTACCAGTTTATGTCAAAATCTTCAACTGGCACCAAAAACTGTTGATTTCTTTTTATTAAGTGATTTCTGCAATAACGTTACCTTGCAGGATTACTGTCATTATTTAACAAAAACACTGATGCTTAGCACATGGCAGCCTGAAGCTGGTGTGCCCGTGGGTGCTTGAGAAGTGCTGACTTCCTTTCTGTCTGGGGAGGCTCTTACGGATTCCATCAGGCCTGTGTTTCTAAAATCTTTTTCTTGCTCTCTTTCTCCTTCTCCCCTTCTCTCTCTCTATTTTTTTCTTTCCCTCTCTCTTTCTCTCTGTTTATCTCTGACAGACAAATAATACTGCAAAATATTTTTTTAAAAAAGATGAATTTTCTCAGCCAAAGCAGTTACTGAATGGACAAGGCTAGTTAATTCAAAAGTAAAACTCCTTTCTCTTATGAATCATCACTCAAAAGAAAGGTTATTTGAGCAGAACTTTAATTTTACAGGAGTGTGTCTTGTGTAGATAAAGATTACCATGACTTGCATAGAAATTATTCCAGGCTTTCTACCATTTATAATGCAAAGCAAAGTTCACTTAATATGTAAAAAAGCATCAAACTCGCCATTTGAAACACTAATATGTCTCTGGTACCTTCAAGGAGGTACCTAATGGCATCCAGGCTTCAGCTATGGTCAGTGCCTTCTGCTAGAGATGGTCTGGGCTGCAAGGCCCATTTCTGAATATTAGAAAGTCTGATTGTGAAAATAATGTTTTCTGTCCTCACATAAAACTGCGATTTTATTAAAAGGATTATTAGCAAAGACAAAAGTCATAATATATAATATAGGTAAGGGGAGGGATAATTTGAAATGTGTATATGTGTGTGTGTTGATATACACATCTTGTGTGGGTATAAATGTGGAGGGAATCCACTCTTTGAAGGCATTTTCTTAGCTCTGTGTAAACATAATATAAATAGAATCAATCGAGTTTTAGGTTAGACTGAGGAAGAATTTCCCAACACAGGGATTGGTTAATATTGGGAAAAATTTAGAAGCACCTTTCCTATCTGCAGAATCTTGGAAATAACATTTGGCAAATCTGTCTGTCAAGCCAAGAGCAGAAAAATATGTGGTCCCACATACTTGAACTTTATAAGGTGAAATAAAGGCACTATAAGTTTCCTTCTCTTTTTCTGGCTGTACACCAAAGAATCAAATATCTTCAATCTTAGGGATGAATTTTAGTTTGTTCATAATTCTAGCTGTATATGACATTAGATTGTAGCCGAAGGAGGCAGATATATGTGTGTTGTTCAACTTATATTGTTTAACATACATAGTTTTAAATAACTAAAGCATTACTATGAAATCCTTAAGATTGCTACTTTAATATTTAGAAAAGGAATGATTTGAACACATTTTGCATGGTTTTCTTTAAGCTTCAAAACCAAAGCAAGAAGTAAATACACCAAGGCAAACAACAAATAACAAAAAAATATATATATACGCACAAATATAAAATTTCTTCAAACAAGAAGTACAGCTTTTTTAAACTTTATATTTTCTTTTCATCACATAAATTCTACTGGTGTGTATATATAATATAAGGCAAAATCTTCACTTCTAAAAGGCAGTGTTTTTCATACTATGCCTACACGGGGCTATTTTTTGCTTTTGCCTTGTGTTTTTTGCCACAGTGTGGAGCTACAGTAACCTAATCTGTTCAACCCCACACTACCATCTCCTGTTCTAGGTCCTCTTTTCTGAAGCCTTTCAGAACAGAAAGCTTTTAAAAGCCTGTTCCCCCTTTGTAGTCTTCCTGGGAAACTCACATATATCCAGATCCATCTCTCACCACAAAGCTAATGCCTCCAAATTCCCACTGCAATCTTCAAACTCACCTTTTCAGGACACGTCAAGCCCTTTGGGTGTGGACACTTGGCCCTAATCAAATTCAACTTGTTTATCTCATCAAATTTCCCTCTAAAGAATATGTTGTCCAGATTTTCAATTTCAGGCAATACTATTTTTCCAGTGTTCCAGTAGTGTTAGTAAAAAGAGATACAAAGAACAAACCCTAGGATTAGTTGGATAATGGTTCTGCTGTGGAAAGTAAGGTTATGTGAATCTAAGAAAGGATACAGAAGAAAAGAGTTTATGGACATGCAAGTGTATTCGTCATCTACTAAGTGGAAAATCAGTGAGTTAACATGATATGTAAATTCAAAATTTCCAGTAAAGTACACGTGTATCTATTTGTTATATGTCTGCATTACAAAGGGTAAACAACAGAATTCTTTCTCAGAATCAGAGTTTTACATAGCCCTGGTTTTTTACTTATTGTATTTTTCATGTTTCATAATGAACACAAATTAATTGGTATGAGACAAATAGATTTAAACATATACTAACAATCTTTTAGAGCAAGCAACGATAATCTAGAACCCATTAAGTGAAGATTAAGGCAAATGACCCATTTAGTTTCCAGAGACTTCATTAAATCAACTTTTCCAGTTATATTTACTATTACTAACAAAAATTATATAAAGCGCTAGAAGACGTGATCTACTTAAAAATCTGTATTTTACAAAGAGAAAACTAAACCCAAAGGGGTTTAAATGAATACAACTTACTACGTTCTCAGTCACTCAACTAGTCACAAAATAACAATAAATTATATATCTTTTTCTATTTTGTTGGCTAATGTTCTTAAGCTACCCCTCAAAAATAAAATGTTCAAATCATTTCTACTCACAAATACTCCATGCCTCCTTGCCTCTGCCCCTTTTATATTCCATATCTTTCTGGTCTACCTATAGCTAAATACTCTTTCTAAATTGTTCTGAAGTCTTCCCTGGTCATTACAGATAAATTATTTTATCTGTAACACTCCTAGGGCATAAAGGAGCATTGCTTTATTAATTACACTGAAAATATTTGCTTATATACTTAAGTGTTAAGATGGTTGAACTTCCCCACATTTTTCAGGAAACTAATTTAAAATGTCTTTGTATGGCATTGTCTGGTTGTTTCCATCATGTATTCCCAATGTACCTAGCTGGACTCCATCCTTAACATTCACATAAAACTATTTTCATTCATTTATTCATTCAGCAAGTGTTTAAACTTGATGATATGAAAACAAGACAAAATCCCTGAATGTTATGAACAGAAAAACACAAAAACGCTACTAACCAAGCTACCACCAACTAAGCACAAAAGTTAAATTATATTGTCCATCACACTGTTACACATCTCCATAGATTAGCTCATGCATTTTCCCCTGCCTAAAATTTAAATCTAAGACTTTCTTCAGCCATCAAACTCTTAATAATCTTTCCAAATTCAACTGATTGATTCAAATATGCTTCCTGGCTTAATACCATCGAATGCCTTTTCTGATGTAGCTCACTCTTTTATCTGCTATTTTACAATTTAATATATGCCTCCACTTCAGCAGTCATCATACTTGGATGTACATGTTAACTTTCCCTTCAGTTAGATCATAAGTTCTTTGAGGACAATGATCCACAGTGACCTCGTCAAATAATTATCTCCACTGGACTTAAAAATATGCATCTCAGCTCAGCGCCTGTGGCTCAATCAGCTAAGGCGCCAGCCACTTACACCTAAGGTGGCGGGTTCGAATCCCCAGCCCAGCCCCGCCAAACAACAATGATGGCTGCAACCAAAAAATGGTCGGCGTTGTGGCGGGCGCCTGTGGTCCCGGCTACTTGGGAGGCAGAGGCAGGAGACTCGCTTAAGCCCAGGAGTTGGAGGTTGCTATGAGCTGTGATGCCATGGCACTCTACCCAGGGGGATAACTTGAGGCTCCGTCTCAAAAAAAAAAAATATATATATATATATATGTATACATATATATATGCATCTCTATAAAACGCTTACTCCTGAAAGTAATTCTGTCCTCTGCAGATCTATAGATAAATAAAATCACTTTTTCAGATGTCAATTCTCAGATATGTTTTTTTTTTTTTTTTGAGACGGAGCCTCAAGCTATCCACCTGGGTAGAGTGCCATGGCATCACAGCTCAAAGCAACCTCCAACTCCTGGGCTCAAGTGAGTCTCCTGCCTCCGCCTCCCAAGTAGCCGGAACCATAGGCGCCCGCCACAATGCCCGGCCATTTTTTGGTTGCAGCCATCATTGTTGTTTGGCAGGCCCGGGCTGGGGATTCGAACCCGCCACCTTAGGTGTACGTGGCTGGTGCCTTAGCTGACTGAGCCACAGGCGCTGAGCCTCAGATATGTTTTAAAGAACAATCATACACTTTCTAAATCTTCATCTCTCCTGTAGGTTGAACATTTTTATCTTTATAGGATATTTATATTATAATTATAATATTTTAATACGATAATAAAAATTATTATATATTTTAATAATTAAAACTATTATATATTA